>JAQFXU010002685.1:0-19455 GCA_034693705.1 Spatulosminthurus flaviceps
ACGTACGGACGTACGGACGTACGGACGTACGGACGGACAAAGGTATTTTACTAGGGGGCTGACGCCGCCCTAAAAATATCGTGTTATTGTGAAAATATGAAATCCAATAAAATTTTCCGAGATGCATTTTTACAAGAAATTGAAAAACTACTCTTTTCTTTTATGAAACACTATCCGAATAGGAAGTTAAAGCTTATGGTTACAATAATATACTAAAAGGAGGGAGAAAGAGAGAGAGAAAAAAAATTCACCTGAATCCAATCCCTTCTGTTTCCAATTTCAATTCAAATCCTAATATCCTATGCCTGGAGATAAACTCTGGTTATTTCCGTTTCCTCCATAGTACATACAACCAACAAGAAATTTTCTAGTCGAAGCACGTACATCACAACACATGTTGTTTACATCCTATAGTTTTATATCTATGTACGTAATAATAGTGCATGTTTATAAACACACCTCTGCTATGGGTATAGAGTGCGTCTATGTATAGGGGAATATATTGTAAGGTTGTCACTGTATCAACTGCGGTGGCTTCGTTGGTTATTTTCGATAGAAAATAACTAACGAAGCGACCGTAGCGTAGCTTACCCAACAACCATTTCCTGTCCCTTTCCCCAACCCTCCTTGCTTTCATTTCTTTCCTTCCTTTCTTTTCCTTCTCCTTTCCTTTTCCACCACTACCGACCTTCCTGACCTGACACTCTCCAACTTTCCTACGTCCAGTAAAGACGCGATCCTGAATTTCTCCTGCTCCTTGAAATTGATTTAATCGGCTTTGTTGTTTTGTTCCTGCCTTTACTAATTGAAGATTTTTGCTGCTGTTGGTGGCTGCTATTACTACTTCTATTCCTACTAATCATTATTATTATTGTTAAAGCCTTGCTCTACTGTGCCTTTTATTTAGAATAAAAGTAAATTGTAATTACTAAAACCCAAACCTAAGTACCACTCCGCTTCCGTGCCTAATTTATTTATATAGAGGAAATATTTAAAGACATTTCTCCCTCTCTATTTTTGACTCTCTCTCTCTCTAAAGGCTTTTAACTCCATGCACATGATAGCTGTAGGAAAAAAGCAAAGAACTGAATCATTTATGGCGAAAGCCATTTAAGAACTCAGAGCACGTAATAAGAGCTAAAAAGTTACCAAAGCTAAAAAATATTAAATAACTTCGTAGCATTCGTAGGGACTGGAACCTCTAATAATATAAATACATAAACACTTAAAAACTGAATAAAAATTATTTCCAAAGAAATTTACCCTCAATTCTTTTTCTCCAAAAATGTTAATTTAAAATTCATAATTCCTAAATTATTGATAACTTTTACCTGCGAACCATGATTGGATGCCACTATATGGAGCCCCTGAGCCCATAGTTTTTACAAGGAAGTTACATATTATACACCAAAAACAGTAGGAGTCTCTAACCACTTAAACCTAAGTAGTTTTTTTTTTAGTTCAAAAGCAATTTGGACCTCCTCAAAACTAATTTGTAACTTTTTCCAAAAAATATCAAGTCTATAATTTGTTATAATTTGTATAAAGTATTTGGTTATCAGTGTTTTCAACATATTTTTATAGCTCCCCTTTAAAAAGTTCTACTTTTCCATCATTTCTTTTGCCCGGGAAAAACTTTAGAAAGTCTAGGATTTACTATTCCTATAGGAATTACTACTTTTCCGGGGAAAACCATACACATTCTATGATAAACACAAGTTAAAACTTATCCTTAAAAAACTCTTCAGTTATGGGGATTAGTAAAGCTATAAGCTAAAATGTTGAAGAACTGAATCCGTTACTACCTAAAAGCTATATTCCTTACAAAGAACTGAACCAATTATGGTGACTTGGACCTTATCTCACCTTCAAGAACTGACTCGCTAGAATGAGTGGCGGTGGTGGTAGTGGTCGGAAGCTAAAATCACCTTATAAAAACTCAGTTCATTTATGGGGATTAAAACCATAGAGCTCACCTTAAAGAAGAAGTGAGTTAGTTGTAGAGATTATATAGAAGGTAAAACCTAACCGGGGAGAACTGAATTAGTCATGAGGATTAGAATCTCACATCACCTATGAAATTGAATCCGTTATGGGGATTATAACCTTTACTCTCAGCCTCTTGTTATGCTTGGAATCTGTGTAGAGATTGAACTGGTTGGAAATTGAAGAGGAACTGCTTTTAGCTATTTACATGGAAAACTTACTCTCTCTTTATCTATACACTCTTATGATGTGTACAACACATACAAGGGGTCTATAGTTCTTTCCATGTATGCATTCAAAGTATGCCTGTATTTTAGTATATATTAATATATGTATGTATTATAAAAATATACAGAGATCCAGGAGAACGGATCTCATTCCCGGATTCTTTTACCAGAGAGATTCCTATATTTTTGAAATGGAATTGTTCTTCTCCTCTTCCAGACTTACACACACACACAATAAAACTGTCCAATATAAATAGAATCTCTAATCATTCTCTATTTATATTCCCTTCTTTATTTACTTATTACTTACTCATTCTCATTTCATTCTCACAATAATACATGTATATGAATACATCAGATTGCATGCCTATATTTACTATGTACATATTTCTCATCTCCCACACAGTATCAATTTACAGGCTCAATGTCGCTTGGAGCAAAGTCATCCTTTCACCAATAAGTTTGTACTTGAAGCACGATTTTACATACGTATTTAATCATAACACCATAACAGGATCATGCTTATATATGTCTGCTCATACGTAACCATATACAGTACTATGTACTTTAACATACATACTTTTATATTTAGCTATATACGTTCTTTAGGAATGCATAAATATTACGTAATATTTTTGCTCCCATTTTACTTGTATAACTCCAACTGCATGCAACTGTGTATAGGGACGCGTTGAAAAGCCTTCTTGTGTACGGATATTTATATCTACATAAGTCTTTAGAGAATGTCGGGTAAATATTTACTTAACTTGTTTGATATTCCCTTGAATTTGCTAAATTGATTAAAATTCTTAATATGTAGGGATGATAGGAGATATGGGAAGGAGAAGGGGGTAGGAAAAGTTCTGGAATATCTGTTTTTTACACAAGATCCGTAATATGTCATAGTTATTACCAATGAAAAATTAATCTCCTTGCCAGTTGCAAATATTTCAAGCTATATGCACATACATATGATACAACTCTTGTACGAACAAAGCCTCCACAATTAATGAGACTCCTTATGCAATTGTTTCTTATAATATATTTTTAATATAGAAAGTTTTGGACTTTTGCGTAAAAAGTTTTTTTTTCATGTCTCAATTACATGTGTATGTACATACTTAACGTAGAAATGTGTACAATAGACAAATTTATATTTTAATTATATTTTTTTTTGTTGAGAAGTTATTATACAGAAACCCTTAGGCGGGGCTCATTTCCAGCCTTTGGGTTTTTGGAAATGAGGCTCAATACAACAAATTTCTTTTAGATTCAACTTTTAGGAGTTCTCCCTTTCCCCCGTTTTTTCTTGGAGTTACAGCAAGGAATTTCCTTAATCAACTCTGAAAGAGTGAGTGAGAGAGAGAGAGAGAGAGAGAATCATCATAAAAACTTTCTCCGCTCTTACATTCTTCTCTCGTGTATACATATATAACTTTTGTTCTGCCAAGGACTCCCTTATGGATGTATAAATAAGATTTGGATGTGAAGAAAAAGCGTGTTCCTTTTCCTATATATGGACCTTACAATAACTGAGGATCAAATAACGAACTGGGCATGAAAAGATCAAGTCAAGGGAGGGAAAAAAGCCGCTTCCTCATCAAAGTGCAAGGAGATATGGAAGAGGTTTACGCGTGTTTAATTTCCAAGGAGTGTGTGTGTGTCGTCGTGTCAGATGAAATCCGAGCCGACTCTTGTTACTTCATCAGTTCCTCTTTAGTCTGAGAGTGTATTTACTGGGGATTTCCAAGGATTTTTACGAGGACAAATCTGATGGGTGGAGTTGAGAGAAAAAGAAAAAATCCTTTTTAACCATGGACTTTTTTAATTTGATGGGAATAATAATTGCTTCATAATTATTATTACTCAATGCTCTTACATCGTGAAATTTTTTTTCGTAAACTACTTATTTGTGTGTGTGTGTGTGTAAGTGGAAGAGGAGAAAGAATAAATTGATTGGATGCAGAGTAATTATTATGGGAGAATTTTCTTGTAAAAAGGACGAGAGGAAGAAAAGAAAAGGCGGATGAGAGGTTTTAGTGCGAACGGAAGATCGTGCTCCAACTTTCAAAAGGGAATGTGCCATTTTTTCATGAATTTTTATGGATGTAAGATGTGTCTTACATGTGTTGAACATGGGGAGGATTGCTCAAGTACATGGAATGAAATAACTCCCGTCTCACAGACTGAGGAGTGAGTTGTTCAAACGTTCAAAGCATGTGGATGGAGCGAGAGCCTTGTTCCAATATCTTTTCCCCTGCCTATCCATTCATTTTCCTTCTCGAACTACCCGGGAATTCATTGTATTTTCTCCTTCTCTCTTCCATCGTCTATGTTGTCATTTGGACAATTTAATTCTCATGCGATCCACAACCCAATAAATCAGTCTAATCTTGATAGATTTCCATTCCCCCCTCTGTCCAGCCTGCCAATAAAGGCTGTAACGTTTCAAACAACAAAATTTCCTCATTCCTCCAAATTTAAGCTCCCTTCCCTTTCTCAGTCTTTTTCACATACTCAGAGCTGAGAATTATTATTATTGTGTAACAAAACCCATGTTTTCATAGGTGAGGAGTATCTTTACGAACGCAGCCGAGTTATTCGATGAACTTTTTGTGCTTGCTTCAGTATCATATAAGTTAATTACTGGCTGTATGATTAAACACAAAAATATTTATGATTTAAACGTGGGAAAGGTTTTTTAAGGATAAAGTTACTATTACATTATACATTTTACGCCTAGAATTAAAATCCCTTAGTGGATCCAAAGGGCGAGAAATCCAAATGATTATCTTCCCCTTATTATTATTAATCACCAGCTAAATTGACGATTTCGAAGAGTGATCAAATTGCGAAGCTTCCCCTAGGATGCCCTAGAATGCCGGAGGCTATTCTGGCCTAAACCACAACCTCATTCGCACTTTTATTGGAAAAGGTAGCTATACAGGAATAATTTTATTATTATTAATTATTACATGTCATACTTTTGAAATAAGTTTTTATAGGTGAAAGGTAAAACCCGAAGGGACTGGTGGCTTTGGTGAATGTACACTATAAGCATTGAGTCATGATGGGAGGGCTTCCATAAAAACGTCCAAGTTTTCCGCCTCCAATTCAATATGAAGGAACATTGTTCCTGCATTAAGGTGTGTGGAGGGTAAGGAACCGCATAATTTCACCGTCAATCTTCATATTAAGTGTTCATGGTATACATCATAATAAGCTTCTCGAACACTCTCAACACCTTCCTTCGTCTCTTCTCCTCTCTCCCTAATATCCTCCCTACCATAACCAACTAAATTATTCACTTGCTAAATTATTGCATTACTAGTACATATAGCAGGAGCCTACGACGTTACTGGCGTAACGGTCTTGTTGGTTCCATACATGTAAAGAGAAATTCTTCAAATGAAATCCTGGTGTCACGCAGCAACCTGACAAAATAATTTTTCACTCAATCCTACGCACACAAAGTTGCCTCCTTAAAGATTGACCCAGACAATCATTTGGGAATTGTTCTTGAGGAGAGTAAAGAGCTTGTGAAGGTCTATTTCCTCAAGAAGAGTTAAATACATATGCGCGTATATTTTCCTTTACTTTTACTTTTCCTCTCACATATCCTTTTACTCCCAGACATTGAAAAATTGAGAAGTTAAGGAAGGTATGTATGACCCTCCACTCAGAATCCCTTTCCAATCGGTTACTTTCACAAGGACATGTCTAACCTCACCATGTATATAATAATTATTCAGGTATGGATAGTAGATGTAGCTATAGGGAGTGCGAGTGAAAAGATAGGTGAAGATAAAAAACATATAAGGAACCTCTTCCTACCGACTCATGCAGAGAGTAAGAGGAAGTGAGAATTAGATTGTCTCTGGGCCAAGTCCAGAATTCACAAAATCCAAAATCCAATCGATATTCTCACAATTTCCCCATCAACTTTTACCCTTTTCCCCAAAGGTTCTTCAATTGAAATCTATTACTTTTCTCTCCTCATCTCTGGCCTTCCCCCCTCCTCCCCCTCAAAAATCATCATCATCCGATGAGGTTACACCAAACTTATTTCTCTTCATTTTTGAGAAAGATTTTCTCCCAATTTTTTACTTCCATAATAAAATTTTATTCTATTTTTTTACATTACTTTCTCAAATCCGTTTAACAAATTATTATTACAAGGTAAAAAAATCATCATATAAAAAGTAATCACCCTGAGGCTCATATTACATTCACCACAGAATTCAGGCCGTTGTATAAACTTTATCTAAATAGCATTTATGAACATTACATGTAATTGAATTTATAGGGTCAAAAAAATTAAATTACCTATATTACATGAATATGAAGAAATGTCCAAAATATAAGTTATATTTTATACTTTATAAGGTAAGAAATAAAAATGCAGAAGTTACCATAATATTGAAAAATATTTCTAACCTTGGATTCCAAAGATGTTGTCTGTCACTTGAGCCAGAAAAAGAATCCCATGGGAAGGAAGTTTATACGGTTAGAAATTATTCAACACAAGACAATAATATTTTCGGTGAGAACGGCTCCAGAGGAGGAGTATTGTCGTAAAAGTGTTTACTCGCAGTTGAGTTGAATTAAATTATAACGTAGTAGTATTATAGAAAATGTACTGGCAAAATGTACCTTTAAATTATGGATGTATTTGTATATGTCTTATATTTGCTTATTGTCGGTTGGATTTAGAAGTCGGCAAATTTTTCAAAGGATCATGTAAAAAGATATTTATATTGGAGAGAGGTAAAAGACAGAGAAAGATAATTACAAGGAGGATGAGTTGATAGTAGGCAATTTATTCATTTGGCATATTTATTATCAAAAGAATTCCGTATATCAATACCATCAATTATTTCCAAAGTACTCAACTTATACTCTCAGCAAGAATAATAATTTTATTATTATTATATTTTTGTGGTTGAAGAACAGATTTGGTTTTTAGACTAAAGCTTTTATCTGCGGAGGTACGGCTTGTATGTATAATAATTGTAATAAAATTATTTATTTGGTATATTTATTACGAATAAGCCTGGGCACTGTGTATTATTGTACAGATTTTTATTTTGAGGTTATTACTGGTATACTGCAGATTATTTTTTGTCTCTGTCCAATAAATCTACATTCAGCATGTGTGAGTACTTCCAAGGATTCTACAGACCTCTGTATTTCTCTTCATGAAGTGACCGCGGAGTGAAAGGTCAAGAAAATCTGGGGAAAATATATAGAGGAATTGCTAGAAAAGTGGTGGGAAATGAGGTAAAGTTATTGTCAAGTTGTGTATGTGTTTGTGTGTGTGTGTTTGTATATATTGTGGGAGAGAGTGTGGGTGGGGGAACGTAATGAAAATGTATCTATGTAGCAAGAATCAATGAAGGAATATGACGGAGTGGTGTGAGAGAAAGAGACTCAGAGGATGAGACTAGCAACTGAACTGACTCAAGCCTTTACAGTGAAACAAAATAGCAAAAGGGCTAGGAGCACAAATAGTACAGAGAGAGAGAGAGAGATAGAGAGAGAAAGTCCACGAAGAGAGATGGAGAAAAGGAAAAGGGAAAGACGAGAATGTTGGAAGAGAGAGAGAGAGAGAGAGAGAGAGAGAGAGCTGACGCGACCCTTCGAGTCTCAATCCTATGGGTACGATGTTATAACCACCAACTAAAAATGGACTGCCGTGCTTGTGTTTGCTGCTCCCTCAAGGAAGCTCTCAATTCGCTCTTTCAGTCAGACTCCACAATTTCCCTTCTTCCAATCCTGGGATTCTCCCGTTTTTTCTCCATCACTTTCCTTTTGGAGATGGTTTGGGGCGGGTGTGTTACTTTTTCTATACATTTTCTTCCTCCACTTTCATTATTACTTCCCTTCCTACACATTGTCCCTTGCTCCTTCCCACATTTTTCTCGGAAGCCTCCAAAACTTTACATTGTTAAATCTCTGTTCACTCTCACCCACCATATAAGTTTATCATGGCCTTTTTTTACAACTGTTTTTAAAAAGTATCCACTCGCTTTGGAGAACCGCGTGCGATAATCGTGACTTGAGAGCTAAATCTTAGGGGCAGTGGACCAAATGTATTTTTTTTATTTTTGTAACATTTTTCCTTTTTTTTATACATTACTTTTCTCCCAAGATTTTTTTTCCAACTTATTTCAAACTCTTCCCCTTCCCTGCATTTTGATGACCGACCGTAGCTGTATGCATATAACAGAAAGGTCAGTACAGTATTGAAGTTTACAAAAGCAATGGAGACACGTAGGTTTCAAAATGTAATGACATTATCTCATAGTTTTGGCTTATATGCTTCAATCATCAAGCAGTAAAAACAAATTACAAAACAGCAATTCATAGTAATTTCGTTCATGAGACAAAAAATTAAAAAATGGCAAATCAAAATAATTTCATTAGTTAAAATGTATTCAACATACAAATATTGTAGGTATATGGTATACTTTTGTACTTGGAAGCGATTCCTTTTTCGATTTAACAAGGAGAGGCTATGTATAAAAGGATGGGCTGTAAAAATTTTAGCGGGAATCCCAGACTTACATAGATTTTTGTATGCAGGAATACTGGAGGCGAGGAGACGATGGGTAGTTGTTTGGAAGAAAAAAGCTGGCAAGTATATTAGTTCTTGCTTAATAGTGTCAAGTCAAGGAGACATTTAGGTGTAATAATGAGAGGAGCAAGGCTGACTCGTCATGGTTCCATGGATTCTGCGTCATTGCTTGTCGACAGAAGGAGTTTGTAACTTTAGTAGCCTGTGTATATACAATGACCCTGGCTTCCCGCCGTGGTGAGGAGTGCTTACATGGAAAAGTCCTCCGGACATTCCAACTGATTTTCCGTTTCCCGAAATCATCTCTGTACGTATGTGTTTCTCCAATACAATGCCCTAATGCTTCGTCATAAAGTACCAAACTCTTGAGTATCTACATGGAATAAATTATTCTTTCTCTCATTGGACGTTATATACTTGATTATTGCGGACATAAAATTCCATGTAATTTATTATCAAGTTTTCGTCATCATTGCCTGAAAATTTTCTGCTGGTGAATATTGTACTTCCGGACAATCTCACTGAATGTAGATTATGTATTTAGCCTTGTCAGAAAGGGAATCAGAAATAACATGTAAATAAAGTTGCATTATTGAATTGAATTTTAGCATATTGGGGATACAAATAAGAGCTTTCATTAACAGTGGTAAAAGACGCAGACAACACGATCAAGCTCTAAACGATTTATTTAAAACCATGCACAGATACTGTGAATAGTTAGAACAGCAACCTGAACAAAGAAAGGAGCTTATACATATATTTTTGTAAGAAAATATATCTCTGCTCTGATTGTAAAGAGTAGGCCAGTCGATGTTGTAAAAAAATACAAAAGGGAAGAAAACGAAAAGGATTTCGAGTACCATCTGGCGTAGTTCCATGGCTTTGATGCCTTCTCAGTACAGTCCTGTCGCTGTGTCGTGTTGAGGTTCTTATCTCTCTCATTATTAACCGCCGAAGCGCTATAAAATGGTACAATAAACTGCATAAACTATTATCAAATTATCAAATATGAAAGTAAATGTAACTTCAAGCCACTAAACAGTTATGATGAAACAGATCATTGTACATACAAGTAAAGTACTTCACAATATAATTGTACAATAATAAGGTTATTACTACTGGGACCTTTAAATGCATAATAATTCATAATAATTTATATGGTCGATAGTCCAAACTATATGAAAATTTCAAATCCCTAAAATCACTTAATACTATTTAACAATAGGCTTGTGTCAGTTGGCAAATACTGTTGAATTATTATCAGTGAAATATTTCTTTCTCTCACAGTAATTTCCCGTAGCTAATATACTTTGGTCTTGGGATGCGGGTGTGAAAAATAAGTGGCATGTTCTGCGGGCTCGTAAACTTTAACATTCAAAGATTTAATCCGAAGGATGAGTTAGTTATGTATAAGAAAAAATTCGTTCTAAAAGGAAAATTTAAAATCTTTCAGAATTTTTAAACCTCATGGAGCTTACGACAAGCCGTTCAGAAGTTACAATCAGGGCACACTTGTAAGATTCCATCCATAACAGGAGGACGTTTTGGGTCTCGAGGGGATAAAATGCTGTATTTTACATGTATTTAAACGTAAACTTTGCCAATTTTTTACTCAAAAACCAAGGCCCACACAGATATATGGTAGGTACCGTTGAAAAGGGCTCTTCAAGAGCTTTCGAACGATACCTACCACATCAAAATCCGAGGGTGGCACTTGGGGGGGGGTCCACATTGTGAGCCCTATCCCGTTCAAACAATGTTGAGAAATTCCGCATGATCAGCCAATGGGGCTCCTATTGTAAACATAAGAAGGACAGTAAAAATAAAGAAGAATAAATTCCATATAAATATAAGGAAGGCAATACTTGGTAAAAAGTTCCAGTTTAGCATAAGACTTCCAAAAAACATTTAACTACTTCACAAAGCCGCGAAAATGTTTAAACTGACCGTTAGTGATGTGTCGGAAAAAACTTGGGAGACTAACTTAATCCCAAATAATTATGGGGCGATTGCCGCCACAAAGTGTGTTTGTCAATCTTTTTTTATAAAAACTGGCCGGTCTGGTTGGACGAATTAAAACAATATTTTAAAACCAATTTGAATTTAATGCATGCATGATGTTGAAACAATTTTAGCTGGAATTATTTAAATTTGTGATTGTATTTCAACTTTCAGCTGATGTTGTCGTTGACTAAGGGCTTCTGTATCAATGTATCAAACTAATATTTTCTGATGTAATTTGCTAAAAAGTGGGGGCGGGACAACCAAATTGCTTTCCACCGGGGTTCAAACTTGCTTCAAAATTATAGCAGTCAATCATAGCTAAAATTCCCATAGTGAAATCATGACAACTTTGATATGATTTAAAATTTAGATAACATGACACTTTTACCATTTTTGTTTTTTATACTCAAGCAGAGCCGAATTTTGTGATTATAAAATTATCTAACCTTATCGATTGCGATATCAGATCAAGTCGTCTTCGTCTTCGCCGCGTCGGTTGGTAGTTTTTTGGTCGATCCGATCGGTGACGTATCGGGTAGGAGACGTGGGACTATAAGACTGATACTGAGACGAAGCTTTTTGGTTTGGAGTAGGCGTAGGCTCCAATACTAAAAATCAGAAGCAAAAAGAATGTAAACGCACTGGTGCCGGTCAAAAAAAATCGATTGGTAATTTTATGCATTGCAATGTATAATTATAACTGTAAAACCTACCAGCCACTAACGTGGCTGAAAGCCAGACAGCATTTAGCAAAGACAACGCAATGCGCGGCTTGCAACAGCCACAGACGTGGCTGAAAGTCAGGCGGCATTTAGCACGAATAACGCACGGCGCGGCCTGCGGCCGCGCAGTACGTTTACAGATTGAACGACTCAACCAATTTAAATGCTTAGAATTGATACTTAGTATTGATAAATAATTTTAGTCCACTGCTTAAGTACAATAGTTTTTATTTTTTATACCAAGACCGTGTTTTGCGTTCCCCAAATTTTTATCCAGACAAACTGATCCCCACATCCCCAGTCACCAAATCCACAATAATTCTTGATTAGCTATTGGCAGCAAGTTCCTTCCGTTTGTTTCTGACTAGCCCACTAATTTTAAGCATATATGCATTGCTTTGAGGGTCAGAAGTGCAGAAGAAGGTATCCTCGACAGTACCAAAGCAACACCAATAAATCCACCATTTAAGCTACATCGGCAGAATCGTTTAGATCATCGACTAAAATTCGAGTCATATCAATAGCGAATGCATTGACTACGCTCCGGAGATGTAAGTACGAGTGATAGCTCATTTAATTTCTCAATTTTCTTCATACTTTACTTATAATTATTCCATGGGATGATTGTGAGTTCTAGAAAACGTGGATTCTTCTATATAGGGGCAAAGCTACGATACGCCAGAGGAACGTGGCGAATTCCTCACGCTGGGCTTGCAAGTATTTACGTAAAAGAAACAATCTAAAAGTTTATCAGACAAAATTATTCTAATTTTTAGAACTACTATACTTTTTAAAAAAAATTAAAGGAACCCTCAGAGCACCAAAATAGTTTAGGAAATAATCTGAAGTAATTAGCAAATTCTATTTTTTGCAGTGCTACCCGCATATCGCATACCCCATCCGCCACCATACTGAAGAATAAAAGCCTACAAAACAGACCTTTCGCTATGCAGTCAGAGAATTTTTGGAGCCCATCCAGTAATGTACTAAATCATTTTCTCATTAACAAGAAGTAGACTTATGATATGATATCGAAACACAGCGGTGAATTTATTTTCAATTTTGTACATGAATCCTATGAGAAATGCGATCTAGCGCGTTCTTTGATCTTACATCTTACTGTGAAATATTCGCGTGTTAGGAAAAGTGGGTTTTGGATCGAGTCTTCTACCGTTGATTCACTGATTTTTTAAAAGAATTTTCGAATTTTTGAAGTAAGAGTAAGTCTGCTTTACACAGCATTTCATGCACTAAATTATTACTACTGCAGTAACAATAAAACTTAGACCAAAAAAACCAATATCTCACTTTTTGTTGACGCGTAAAATTACAAAAGAATGCACAAAACTTAGAATTAGGCAGGGGCTAGAAAGCCGGAGTTACTCATAGATAGGGTAGGGTCAAACATTGAAACTTTGTAATACGAATTAACGAATAAAGGCTTAAGACAACTCTGTAAAGCTGGTTTCGCATAGGTTTTTTCTCAGCGATTCGCTGAGCGACGAGACTTTTAAAAACAAGTACAGGCGCTTTCATGACAAATAGGGATGACAATTTTTGAAGAAAATTACTTTAAATTCGCATTAGCTCTCCGTTTTTACCCAATTTCTACAGTGAATGATAAATGCCACAGGAATTTCGAGATGAAGTCGCTTAGCTACTGCGACTAATTTGGGCTATGCGAAACCAGCTTAAGACCTACGGGTATGTATCGGAGTATATAAACCCAAAATTTATTATTAGGCAGGGGCTGCTTAGCTCCAACCCCAGTCAGATATAGGAAAACTTTTATAGCATTGCCGTAAGAATTGATTTGGGCTTGGGATGATTCGGGTGAAAAGTAAATCCCCATGTTCGTAAAAATTTTCAGACATGTTATCTTGATCTTGAAATACATGATTTAGAATATTGGATTTGAAACTAATGTGCTTTGTAATTGATGACTTGTTCTTGAAATTAAAGTGATTTGGGAATTGGTGACTTGGTTTTGAAATTTGAGTGATTTTAAAATTGGTGATTTGAATTTCAAATATTGATGCTTTGAATTTAAAATTGATGATTAGAGTTTTAAAATGGTGAATTGAATTTTAAATTAGTAATTTTATTTTTAAATTGCTGATCATGCAGCCAGTAAATACTTGCGGGTTAACTTTTGTGGAACAGAACTGGTTCATGAGGAGGAACTTTACTGACCGAGTTCTTCTTTTGGCCAGGAATTTATACTTATGAAAATTCATATGGAGGTTTGAGCTGAACCGTTGTTATTTTTAATACCAGTACGATAGCCCACTCTATCAAAACTCCAATCCGGTGCCACACAAAGTTATGCCAAACATAAAAGTAGGATTTCAACAAGTATAATTTGTAGCCCCGTGAACCACGGCCCAAGGCAAGGATGTACTCCACATGAATCAATATGCAGTGACAGAGATACTTGGATACGTTAAATCTACCGGCAAAGTGTAAACCTCTCCGATAAGGTGCACAGAAATATACGACAGCCTTTTATATTAGTCTGCTGCGGAGAATGAAATTCAAAGAGTCGTAAACACATAGTGAGATAAAAAAAGAGGAATTTGGAATGTAAACTGTTAAAGATTGACATGTTGTGTATCAATTTGTAACTCAGACGGCCGTTTTGAAGTTACTAGTGCAATAAATATTCTATCGTATTTAGAATAAAAGATTTAAGACCAAGAATATAGATTTTTACTAAGTGTGAGTGTTCGGTGTTAGCAGTTTCAAGAAGACAGTCGAAAGAGATGATATTAAAAGTGGATTCAAATCCAATCGATTCTTGAACAATGAAATGTCGAGACAACAAGAACATCGTTATGAGGAACACCTAAGTGCGTTAATGGAGATGGAAGAAGAAAGAGAAGGTGGAAACAGGGAGCTAAATTCAGTAGGAGATATGGGTAGTCACAACGTAAGCACTGTCTCGTCAGAGATCTTAAGTGCAACAAATAGTTCTGCAAGGTTAAGAACGGACATAAATGACTATCTGACTGAAATAACTGATACTGAAATGTTGATAACAAGTAAGTATTATACATATTTTTTTACCTATAATAAATATTTGTGGATCAATTAGTTGTAAACATTTTTGAAATTAAGTATGATTGAATGGTTCATCTTTTTTTCTAGATTTTCAACCATATCGTGTTAGTGAAATCCTTCCTGGGAGATCGTGGCCAAAAAATTTAAGGGAACTAATGAACAAACCCAATGGCCTGTCAGACGAACCAAGTAGAAAGATTCCAGTGACAGAAATGGCGGCGCTTTTGTGCCACAGCGCTCTTATTGAAGTTGGATTTACTCCCATGAATTGTAACCTTGACCCATTCACCATTTGTACTATGCGCGATCCTGATCGAGTAGAAAGGTAATATAAAAATTTTTGGAGGCAACGTAAGTTAGTATCTATAATATAATAATAATAGTTTTTATTGCCGTAGGAGCATACACAACATTAACACCATACATACTACATCGTACTACAAAAGTATTCTATAGTATGTCTTATGATTCCACAAGAAGTGATAATATCGAAGATTGCAGGCAATTAATTAACTAGGTTACACTATTGCAGGGTATCAGGATTTTTCATACGATCAATTTCATAAAGACAATTGATTACATGAATTTCACATGTGCTTAACTTATTCAGCTGTCTTATGATAAATGGTATAGTGGATTCCATATATCGTTTTGTCTTACAAATTATTTCTAATACCAGGCTACTTTTTCTAGTTTTAGTATCTGCGTATATCTACTTATTGTTAGTATATATATAACAAAACTGTTAACCGTGGGTGTTGTGAGCCTAAAGTGTCCGCCAGGTCATATTTCTTCCAATGGTTTCAAGAATTTTAACCATTAAAAAAAAAGTTAAAAGTTTTTTTGTACGGTCAAGTACTTTTTTTGTACGGTCAAGTACTTTCAGTACTAGCCATAGGCGGTAGATCCTACAGCATTTCGAGTCGCACTGGTCTCCCAAGACAGACCGGTGTGACATTTTAAACTTGTGTTACCCCGTACCGAACTATTACTAGTTCATCACCGAGCCGAGTACCATTGCCACACTGCCTTCGGAGTCGGGATTTTTTAAGGAAATACTCCTCACAGAGGAGATTGACCCGAGTGGGGATCGAACCCACGCCCACAAGTAGTGGTCAGCACTCTATCGCATTGTGCTATCCCGACTCACCATTGACGAATTCATCCACATAAAGATTAGACCAAATTATATCGAAAATCAATATCAGCCAAATTTAATAGTAATGTCAGTTAGAACTTAATTTTATTTATTGCTCATGAAAAAATTCGGTTCCGTTTCGGTTTCGGAGAACCACGTATTGGGGCGCCCTACCTTTGATTGGTCCCAGTTGAAATACTTACTTGAAATTAAAATCATCTATATCAGAAATGCTTTTTTGCTGTGGTTTCTTAGGTTAGGAAGGCAAGTAGATCCGAATGGGTACGGCTCTGGGGCTGGAGTCTTTACGTGGTCGTATCGCGTTGTGCACATCATATCTGAAGACGTGAGTACTGCTTCGAATTGGGAAGGAGAGGGCGACGACAGGGTGACACAAATTGATATCAGAACTGATAAAGTCAGAAGTGATACTGACACAGGCATTGTCTCGCAACCACGTTCGGCACTACTGTTGATAAATGAGCGGAATAGTTCTTGTAATTATCTATCAAAACAAAAGTACGTCTTCTCCCAGCCATGTACGATGATTACTATTGCCTGTGGATCGAAAATTCAAATCTTTTGTAAGTTTTAGATGTTTTGTTTATATTATTTTTGAAAAATAAACTATGTCGTACCATAAGAAGCAAGAATTTTTATTTGAACTGTAATGTAGGTAATTTCGCGGGATCTTCTGAGGCGAAACCGTTTCAACTGAAATCTCTAATAGACTTGCAACCGTTTTTGGAAACCAGTGTTAAGGATTTGGAAAAACTTAAATTGACTCCAGAAGCTTGGATGAAATGCCTGAATTTTAACGGGAGCAAGTTCTCCTCATCCTTCAAATGTAAATTTGCTGCGCTTTGTTTGGATGCAATGAATGGAGTCATGTTTGATTTACGCGGATTAGTCTGTCTTCCACCTGAAATTCTGGTGAATGTATTTTCCTACAGTGATATTAGTTCTATTCGTAGCGCTCGGCTTACATGTAAATACTTGAATGAAGTTGCTAGTATTCCAAGTCTTTGGAGAACGCTAATTCGCCGGTAAGATACGACATTGGCACTACTACAGAAGTATCTAGTTGGTAGTGGTAATTGAATATTTGTAATCAGTAACTCTGCTTTCGTTTTTAGTGACTTTGGCCGGAATCCAAGCGTACCTGCTGCACGGTTTGCGAGAGTATTTAGTCGGATTCCTTATGAGCTGTCGCCGAATATTGAAGACGCCCCTCATGACTACCGAGCAATATATGAAGCACAAAGAAGGCACAGTTTTAGAGCTCGATTTGATTTGGTTGGAGGCCTGGCAAATCGTTTGGGTGCTAGGCATTCCTGGCTACCTTATGTTACCCCTCCACGGCCGTACCTTTTTAGGGTCGCCTATGACGTTCCACAGTTACCTAGCATTCGCAGTAAGTTTCTATAATCAGTGTTTTGCTGATAAAATTTAAATTAGTGTGATGACTGAATTTCAAATCAGGTTTTTTTGTGACATCTAGATCCTGCAAACTTGTTTTTTCAGCATTAACCACCCCTTTTTCGGAATACTAAGCCAATGGATCCTTGCGATGTGACTCCCCAGAATCATTTTTAAGACCTGAATCTGGAAGGCTGATTTATACAAATTCTGTATAAGGTGGAATATTCATTTGAAGGCTTCTTATTTAGATGCATGAAATTCAGTAATTCTGATTCTTCATTTTAAGCTTTGAAATTCGGCTGTGACATTAAACTAAACGCACTTTTGCAATTAAAAAATAGAGAAATTTTAACGAAAGTAATTGTGGGATAGTTTTACACCTAAAATAGTTTTCTAAAGCATGTATTTTATTTCTTATATTTAAATTTTACTAATAATTATACTGTTATTATTAATTATTATGTCAATTATGGATAAAATTAGCGTTATTTTGATATACGGTATCTCTTGTGCGAAAACAAAGGAGATTAGTTTTAAATGGAATTCATGGCTGGAGTTAAATTGGTGTGAATAAATCTTTCAAAGCAAACTGATGTTATATATTATCCTTGTGTTTGTAAATTATTACCACACTAGCTATACAGATTTGGTAACAGTGGGGCTTATCAGTTATCAGTTACATACTTAAACATCAGCTCTTAAATGTCCGAAAGTGTTAAGAAGTCCTTAAAAACATTTTAGTAATTTGATGCAACACAATCATCGCATATTCTACAAATGTTTGCTACAAAAATCCTTAATTACTTTATCGCCATAAAAACTTTCAGGCTAACGCGATGTGAAAAGTTACTGTCTTTCATAAGAAATGTTATTTGGACATTGAGCTTAATATTCCACAATTTACGTAAAACACTGATGAGATTCCACGAAGCAACATTGAAAAAGGTTTTATAAAACTGGCTTTGTGTGTAAAATACTGCGGAGAGGGGAAATTTTATACGGGAATGTAAATCTGATCTTTGGTGCGCAGTGGAAAGCTGAATCGATTCTCAAATACAGATTTTATACAGATTCCTGTTGTTCGATACTATTTATTTGCAAATATTACTTGGTTTGGTTGTACTCAATATTTTCCTACTTGGGAAAATCCCAATTTAAATACATGCTATACTTTCTCGGTAGGCTCTGAAATATATTTCCGATGCAAGGCAAATTATTATCCTGAATTTTACATTACCATTTTGATGTAAAAATTCCTTACTGAACTTACAGGAAGTACTAAGTATCGATGACGTATGAACAAACTCCTGCCGGTGCACACTGCCAAATCGATTTAAAACGGAATTTCGCATTTGGCCAAAAATTCAACTTTTTTCAAAAATTTGCTTAAAACTTGAGGCGTTTAAAAGTTCCTCACAGAGCAACATGAAGTTTTCCCTACGGGGAAACAAAAATATTTTTTTAAATTTCTTCTAAGACAGAATTTTGCGTAGAATTTAATGGTAAGCATCCCGATTGTCTATCATTGAAACTTCCCAATGAAACCCAGGGTTAAAATATTTTTGATGCTATGGCACTGGTTATAAGCACATTCTGTGAAATTCTTGGTCTATACAAAAAATCTCCATAATTTCTGAAAAGTTTTACATTTGCAATAGCATGGCATACTTTTTGCTCGGGCCCTGCAGTTGGGGCCTTGTCTCCTCGTTTAATCCATGTTAAAAAAAGGGGTTAGGGTAGTATATTTTTTTTAAAAATTGAATTTGGTTAGGAACTAACAAGAAATGCTATTGTATTTGTGAAGTTCAGGATTTCATTTTGGCCAAATGCGAGGTTCCGTTTTAAATCGATTTGGTAGTAATGTGTGATGCACAGTTAGTTCTGGAAACCTTTTAGCGGACATGACGCGTTTGGTAAAAAATGAAGTAGCGAATTATTGTTTTTTTAACTCAATCATGGCAAAGTACTGCATCTTGGCAAATTTATTTACCTCCCTATTGTTCGAGAGGCAGGGGTTACAGAGGCATGCCGCCCGAAAAAGTGCTGTCATTTTTACTGTATTATTTGGTTACAAGACCTAAAAAATTTAGGGATATACAATACAAAATATTTATACTTAATATTTACTTATAAATCTATGAATCACTGCAATATAGAAGATATTAAAAACGATTTTGAACTTTTATTACATAGGCATCGAACCACTTTATTTCGGAAATCGATTTTTTTCAGGCAGCAAAGCATTGGAATGAAATTTCATTGGAGGCAAAAACTGTAAAGTCTTTTGGTAAATTTAAATTCTTAATAACTGAATGGATA
>JAQFXU010002686.1:0-19454 GCA_034693705.1 Spatulosminthurus flaviceps
ATATATTTAATTGGAGATGGGAAGAAACGAAAAACGGTTAAAAAAGATTAAAAGATGGGTTAAGTTGGGTATCGAGACCTGTGAAATGGAGTGGAGGGTTGAATTAATTTGAGAGAGGAAGGGAGGAGACGGCAGATTAGATGGGAATGTGTTGAGAGCTGAAAGAATTTTAAAATTTAAACTAAAATCAGTCGTTCTCATCATTGTCATTGTCATCGGATAATATATTGACGTCATCTTCAGTTTCATCAAGATGATTCTCGGGGTCGTCCTCCTCATCATCCTCATCATCATCATCATCACTACGGTGAGTCTTGGTAATTAGCGTCTCGGAGTGTTTATTGTTATTGTTACTTATGCTGTTGTTATTGATGTTGGGGGTAATTTTGAGGTCTACACAGGAATTTGGAGAGTCTCGACTCTCTTTATTATTGTTGGTTTGCGGGAGAGGAGAGGAGCTGGGTGAGGGTGATGAGGTGGGTGAGTGATTCTCTAGCTTCATGACAGGACTACCATTGGCGTCAGGCTCATTCTTAATGACAGGCCTTGGTGCAATAAGGGATGAGATGTTGGAGAGATTACCATTTCCACGACTATTATTACCATTGGAACTGCTCCCACCTCCACCACCACCACTACCGAGAAGAGCATTGGCTCCATTGAGACTAGCTACTAGTGCTCCACTACCGGGCCCAGCCGTTGTGGAAACATTCAAGCGATAATCATCCGAGTCAGCTGAGTCAGAGCGATGATTAACATTAGTTTTATCACTCGTCGAATGATTATTGTTCCTGCCACTAGAATTTAGCTTAGTGTTGTTGTTGTTAGTTGGTTTGTCAATGTTGAATCCTGAGGAGGATGAGCTATTCAAAGGATAATGTTTGGCGGGAGATGGCTGATGATTGGCTATGGAGCTGGAGGGACGCATCCTTTGGTAAATTTGCTGGATATTTCCTAGAACATACCGAACTGACAATTTACTATGAGCATCGGGTGAGGCTTGCAATTGCCTCATTTTTGCTTGGGAATAGTCCAATGATTCATACTGATGATGATGTGATGGTGCTTGTTGTGCTTTAGGATGATTGGTGCTACTACTGATTCCCAAGGCATGATGTCCGTAAGAAGGAATGGGACTGGTAAGGGAAGAGGTAGACGTGGTGGTGGTGGTGGAGGATGAGCGTTGAGAAGGGCCAGCGGTTGAATTGTAGAGATTTACGTCTGTGGGTTCATGGAAAGCTGACAGGGGTTTATAGATCGAGGTAGGTGCCGAGGAACAGCCACTGCTCTCCCATATGCGACCCGAAACTCGTAAATCAACGCAGAGACCCGCATCCTCGGCTACGTTTAACTTCCCTGTGCTACTGGGTGAGACTTTGCCTGCACGTAACTTTAACGTGCCTCTCCCCGAATGTTGCTGATGGTCTTTAGTGGTGCTCCCAGCACTAGTACTGCTACTGTTACTCCCATGGAACAATTTCTCATCTGAGAGTAGTGCTCCGGGACCGGCTGCCGAAGTATTAGAAGTTGCTGTGAGGAGACCTGGGATTCCAGTGGGTGAGCCGGAGCTTGCCTCTAAATGATGCTGTAGGAGGCGTCCGCAACCTCCCACTGGATTGCCACTTATTCCACTACTCCCGCTACCACCAGGACCGGCTCCACTCCCTCCGCTACTATTACTTGATGGAGATGGGGATGTCAAGCGGGAAATTGAGAAGCTCGATGATGACTTTTTCCCACTGTCAGCACCACCACCACCACTTACTTTGCTACCTTTGCCGCCACCACTGCCGCTGCTCTTATGACGAGGAGTACCATTGTTCCCACTCGACTCTTTCTCTAGGCTACTCTCCCGTGAAGGGTGATGATGTTGCTCTCCAGCCAAATGCTGAGCATGAAGTTGTTGAAGGTTATGTTGTTGTTGTTGCTGCTGTTGGCTGGATTGTAAAGCTGCATGATGATGTTGCAGTTGTTGTTGAAGATGATGATGGGAGAAAGCTAGAGAAGAAGCTGAAGACGAAGAAGAATTTTTACCACCCACACTACCACCACCGCAACTTGGACTCGCACTATTTCGAAGATTATTGATGAGTCTGTCTCGCTCACTCGCTCCACTTGACTCCATGGATGATGGAACAGCAGGGCTGAATGGATGGCTTGAATGTGGATTGCCGAGTAGATTGTCAGCACGGAATAAATCCGAGGCGGATGTTCCATGGCCCAAGTAAGATGACGGAGCACCAGGGCTTGACATCCCAGGCAAGTTCATATTCATAGAACTCATGTAGGGATTTGGTAAGAACGGTGGGAAAAACCAGAGAGGATGAGCTGCGGCAGCTGCGGCTGCTGCAAATGGATTTAAAGCTGCGGCAGCCGAGGCTGCTGCGGCTGCCGCCGCTGCTGAAGATGAGTGACTCTGTGAGCCACTTCTATCTGTTGTAGCTCCTCCTGTACCTCCTCCTGAAGAGTGTAGTTCCGATTCTTTTGTCTGCAAATGAAAAAAATCCAGCAAAAAAATCAGTAACCACAACAGTTCAAGAAAATCAATAGGTCGTTATCCATCAATGAAGGTCTTTTAAATGTTAAGCAACATGCGGTCACCTCACGTTCAACCAAACATTTCTCTCTAGAAATCACAAATGCTTCCTCAAACGTTAACATTCTCAATGTATAAAATTTAAAGGCTTTTTTCCTCTTCCATCCTTTCCCTACATACAAATTTATGTAAATGTCATGATTTTTTCCCATGCTATTTTCTTATACCAGTAATCATATCTTAAAATACAGTCCATGTTATACCCTGAATTCTGTGTACAATCTCTACTACCTTCGAAAATTACAGTCCTCGAATCATTATCCTAAAGGAGGGCGCAGTATTAATATATTAAGCTAAAATATATATACTTACAAATGTATGTTTCTCTTATATGTGCAATTAAGTAAATTCCAGAAAATCCTTGTCAAACTAATCGCATATCCAAAATTCTATAGTACCCTGTTGTAAGGCAAATTTGTAGCCCCATCCAATTTACATGGGCAGTCTAATGCATTAGTAATAGTAAAAGTTGGCAAAACCTGTGAGAGTGTTCCGTTTGTTTATTATCGTGTGGTGCATCAAGTGCTGAGCGTCTACCCTCCTTGTCACCCACCATGTACCATAGTCATTATTCTCCAAATTGTTCCTTCTCATCCTCTAACTTGAAGCCCGAAAGAGTCCAAAGGAATGGCCACAACTTTTATTTACACACATCATGCAAAACTTGTGAGCTATAGTACCATGACAGTTGAGTGAACAAAAGCATATATCCTCCTCCCATACTATGTACTACATAATAATGAAGTTAATGTTTAGTTGTACATAGCTATTGAATTTTCTACCTCTCTTTTCTAAACTTGTTGTAGTTTCCCTGGAACCATAGTATCTACAGCTTTTACATTGGTTTGGTTTGATGGTCCTATAGAAACCCACGTCCTATCAATAAACTGTGTGGGTTTGAAAGTGCATACTTTCATTCCGAACCATTGTATACTTCTCCGTATATTACTAAACTCAGTAAAACTCAAGTTTACTCATCCAAGAGTGTGTATTAGCCATTGAATGTACCACACCGTTTCCAGGTCCTCGTGTCAAATTTGACAATGGGCTATTTCGCACGCAATAATCTCATAACAGCCACACAAGTGCTTCACTTTAGAAGAACCCAGTTTTGGAAACCTTTCATCAAATAACATAACATTGTCTACTATTTTATTTTAAATATTTTTCCACACTACACACCAACGTCCATCTCCTTTTATGTATTTCCCATCACTAAATAACCACATGGCTAACCTAAGTATATGCACGTAGTAATATACAAGGTATGTAGGTGTATAACCGCCCATATAATGAATATATCTAGTAACCCACGGGGGAATTTTCTCACTAAATATATTTCCATCATACAATTGAATAATGTAATGGCTCATACTGTGACGATGAACGAAGCTTCCATGAACCTTTGGACATATAATCAGTGTCAGCCTGTGCTCAAATGGAATTTCCTATCCATAATGACAAAAAGTACTTTTCCTTACAATTCCCTATAAAAATAGCTACATATTGAATATTAAATATAAAGAAAGTACTGTATTGAATTGCACATCACATTAGCAAGCATTGCAAAACATTTACTCTACTCACAGCTCCGTAGAAAAATTACATTCCACGTTGCACAACGAAAAATTCAGGTACTACTTTTTAAAGGTAAAATAAAATAAGCTGTTGAGTCATTGGACAAAACAGTCGATAGTGAGCTAAGTGCTCAAATATTACTTGAGTCTAAATCAACAAGAAGAAAAGTCATAAGTGGTAGTTGTTAAAAGGCTTGGTATATAATATTATCTATACAGCTCTACCTTACCCACTCAAACTGAGAAAGTAACAAGCTCAAATGTACATACTATCTAAAGCTACACTCCTTTACTTTACATTTTAATAAGCAAGGCCCGATTCGAGAGTAAAGTGAACTGAACAAGTGCCAGGGGAAAAGGGCATGGAGGTAAAGGTGTAAGTATAAGGCGGTATGGGGACGATTCAAACCTTGCGCTGCTGGAAATACTTATCCATGGGATAAACTGTTCAGCTCATTAGTGGTTGGACTCCCTATCTATAAACAGAGCTCCATGTATGATATTGTTCTTTATGAGGTTACAGCCTTAAGAGTATATATTAGGATATTGGAATGAATAAAATCCAGTTGTAAAAATACAACTCATCAAGTATTTACCAACTATGTATATTTGAAATGTCGAGGGAAAAACTCATGTCATATCCTCCCCACTTCACTTATTTATTTAGCCTTTTAAATGAGCTATGGGTCTCTCAGTCAGTTATAGTGGACGCATGGTAAAAGTTAGATAGGAAATTTCTATCTTTTGATTGATACCCCCAAAAGGTTCCTATATATCTGACGCTTGGAGGTGAAACTACTTATTATATGCTTTCTCTCTCTCTCTCTCTCTCTCGGCATCAATTATGATAAAAGAAGGGGTTTCTATAAACCTACTACTTTCCCCCTTAGCTTGTCAATTCCTATGGTATTTATTTACCAATGGCTCTACAATCCATTGTTAATCATCAGGATGAGGAAAGTTGTAATCAAATAATCGTAAAAAATACCACACTGTTGTTGTAGGAATATACATAACTGTTTGGAATATTTGCTTCCTGGGTTGTAAGTACTTTGCTCTCATACTCTCACTCAAAAATTGAAAAGGCTTATGTGGTGGCAATAAAAAGCTTTTGATTATGTTACCCTCCTTATACATAGGCTAGTTTTATATAGAGACCAAGTTAAAAGCAGTGAGGTTGACATGAAATAGGCTGACCTCCATTCTCAATTCCACTAGTAATTTACACCATGACAATGATGACACACACAACTGGACTTAACAACTCAAGAAGAGCTAGCTTATACATTATATTCCCTTTAAAACCAATTTATGTATGGTTATAATTGTGTATACATACAAAATGTATACACATTTTCGACTTACTCCATACTTTCCAACTCAGCTCCATTATTAACAATAAGTGTCTGAACGTGCAAACGCCCTAAAAGGACTTGTAATTCTTTGACAGCTACAAGGTTCTATTGGAGAGTATACAGAAAAACATTTGGACTAAATACCTTGCATGTACCTGGTTATGTGTATGTGTGTGTGTTTGTGTCTGTGTGAAATCCCAGGAGTTGCTATAACCAAGTAGCATTTAAACTTCTAATCAGAAGTAATCCTTTAATATTTATTGAATTTCCTGTAGCCATTGGTATACTTATAGGAATTTGAAAGGTATAATAGCAGGCTTTTTACCAATGCAATGCATGGGCTTGCAGAGAGGGAGCATTAGGATAAGTACATATGGATAATTACCTATGTATACATAGTTGTTTCAACATGGGCTAGACTACTATAACTAATTCAGTGAAAACCCTGTCATTTTCATATGTCCAACTCCACTTGTGTGCTTATACTCACCACTTCATTAATTTTATCCGAAATTTTCCAATTTATTAACCATGTATGTACATAGTTTGCCTTACATTACCTTAAACTTCTATACTTTCTGGTCATTTCAACTAAATATTGTTTTTTAAGCCTATCCCTTGTGTAGTGTTGTAGCTTTCCCGTGAGCTCAAAAGATGTTCATGACCTAACTTTCTCCTTGAATAACTTACAAATACGTGATAGAATGTTCGTGAAAGAGTATTTTATTTACATATGTTATGTGTACAATCTATATTAGGGGAACCCATTTACGTAGCTAGTTTGTAGCGCAAATTATCCAATGTTTTTCTGACAGAAAAGAAATACAGTGTGTGTGTGTGTGTGTGCGGGTTTATCAGTAAAAGTGGATAATTTGGGTGGTGAAAGTTACCAAAGGAATATTATTTGTAGTTGCGTTTGTTAGCATAGGTAAATGTATAGGTTTTGTTAGGGATTAGAGTTATCCATGCAATGGAAAGGAGAAAAAATCCAATTAAGTATATCTAGAAAAATTGATAGTATGAATGAAGGCTGCTGGGAAAAGTAAGCTCATATATGAGTCCATTAAATATCAATATGTCATTAAGTGGAAATCCAATGTGGGTAGAGTTACATGGATGTTTGTAAATAGTGACCTAGAAATTATCAAAGTGTGGGATCTATGAAAAAGGCCAGTGTTGTATATGGTAATAAAGGGTTATTGAAAGTCTCCATATTTTACCGCCTCTTATGAATTAATGTGTAATCATTATAAGCTTACGTATCCATACATGTACTTATTTTATAAAGGCAGAATATAGGTGTATAAGCAAGTCTGTAATTACAAAGGCTATTCAGACTGTATTGTCTATCCTAAACCATTATTAATTTATAATATGTTAAATATTAAGGCGAGCAATTAACAAGAAATCAGAATAAGCTTTCTATATGATTATTAGCATGGCTGGATGACTGGAACAATTTGAGTTAATACTATTGATTTTTTAAAGCACATACACACTTAAGATAACAATAAGTAAAAGATTCCTTGAGTTTTTCTTTCTACATTGACTCCAGGAATTTTTAATAAACTATATCTAGAAAATTGAAGGATGAAAATTTCTATTAACTTTATATAAGACATGAAAAACTTGCCATAATATGGGAATTACTACTAGAGCAGATAAACTTTACGATTCTATTATATTATTTTATCCTTTGAGTATTTACTCAACGTAGCGGAATCGACAAGGAATTTAAGATTATTGCTCCTATTTTTAGATCTTACAAAAAAACATAAGCATGAGAAAAACTGAACAGGAGTTTAAGTACCTACTTTATCTAAAAGGTTATGTATGGTTCGTAAATGCAGTTCCACCATATGTGCACACCACTACATTTCTATCACAGCTCCAGTATAGGAAGATCCTATATAGAATAAAGAGAAAGCACTTGTTCTCCTCCAGCCAAGCATGTACGAGAGAGACAGAGACTGGATCGATTTTAGGAAAGATCCTTCAAGTGGCTCTATTTGCTCATTAAAATAATTTGATTTTATCTTCTCAAGCAGACGGTCATGCATGTTAGGAGCTGTAGTAGGAGCATTTATCCCCATCTTTATAAGTAATCCGTTAAATTAATACACAAAAGGGGAACTCTCCTGTCACTTGGAACCCTTCCTTCATTTCTTTCCCTTCCATCATATACATACCCATATATACTCCACCACCAATTCTATTAACGGATTTTAAAGGAAATAAAACTTCCCTATTATTCATATATAGTAATTTATTTACATACATTATAAAATTCAAATAGCATACAGTACAGGATAGGATGATGACAGAGAATTGAGCTAACTGGAGATGAAAGTTGAAATTCATGTTATAGAAATTTATATGTATAGTGTTGTAGCTTGCATTGTCCCTAATATAAGTATAGTTGGGCGTTCTTTGTTATAAATTGCGGTGAAATTCTAGTGCTTTTTGTATAGCGAGTGAGTGCGTCCCGAAACCTTGTGACATAAGCAGGCATTTGGGCAAGAGTTTGAAAAGAGGAAATGTCTATTAGACGTAACAGTTTAAGTAAGCGCTATTAAGCACATATGCCCTGCACCTAGTGGAAAATTGTTTTTTTACATGCAGAAACATGGTTGTTCATGTCCCATATAAATTTTACTCTATAGGTACTAGCTCCTATATTCCGCAGCTACATGGAAAAACTACTGACTGGAAGTAAAACCATCATGTATGAAATCCTCTTTGGTTACAAGGGCGGAAAATATTAGAGAAATAAATGTGGAACCTGTAACTACCACCACCGTTGGGCAAGCCATTACCTTATAAATAGTGAGTGTATGTATAGATACAACTCAATATTTCTATATACATCTCTGATTTTACTACGGCTCCTCAAGACCTAATAAAAGATGGGGAAATGTCCTGTTTTACCACAGACTCCCTCACTCTGTATATATTTATAAAGCTGTACGTAGGTATTACATATAGGCACTTATAAAATATACTTGAAATCCACTTGGCCGACAATAAGAGGGGGAGATTTCGTTTTCCTGGACTCCTTTATTCTATTTATGCTTGCTCAGGCAAGGGGATCGACTAAATTACCCGGGTTCCTTGGAACCTTTTGAAGCACTTCCTTCACAACAGATAAACTTTCTACATGGATTTTACAAATTCTCAGTAGTCATGGAATGAATGTGATTCTCTCTCCCAGACTCTTATTTCTTTACAAGTTCTAGATATTTGTATAGAATTAAACATGTGATTTTAAACTGGAGACGATTTTCATATAATTTCCTCCAAACAAACCTTGAGAAAATGTACCCGTGTAGTATTTGTATCTACAGAGCTCAGGCTGTGTAATTCCAAGAGAAAAGATAAACCATTAATGAGACTTCCCTAGTACAATCTGAGCCTCAGGGAGGAGAGAAAGCTCCTTTCCTGGGTTCCATTTAAGTGAGTGACTTGAAGAATATTTTTAGCTTATAATTTATTTCAATGACCCCGTAACAGTTAGGGGGAGAAAAATCAATGGAGAAATAAGTAAAAACAGAGTAGCTAATAATAAAGGGGAAAAAATGTAGGAAATCTCGACAATATTTCATGAAGCGATGAGGAATATCTATGGAGTTTCTATATAAATTGTATGTAGAGGGAAAATATATGAAAAATAAAGGGAGGGTAAAGGAGCTTGGAACTTACCGCATGTTGTGGTGGTTGCTCATTGAGGCGAGAGCGTTTCCTCCGTTTAGTGGGTATAATGTGAGCGTCAAGTGGAGCTCCGTTGGTTTCCGGCTGTCCAGAGAAGGTCAGTGACGAGGTCTGGATGGCAGGAGCAGGCGAAGCACTATTTCCGCTCGGTTTGGAAACCAATCTCCGTAACCAATCGGAGAAAAAGCCTGGAGGAGGATTCCCTATTTCACTCATGTAGGACGGTGTGGCTGCCAAGAGTCTGGTCAAAAAGTCAGCATGATGCTTCAATTCCGGTGTCGTGCCTACCATCCCACCACCAACACCATTACCCCCACCATTTGTACTTCCATTCCCCCCACCCCCATTCCCCCCATTTGGATACCCACGATTCTCCGCTGCCCCGTTCATACTTCTCATCCTGACCCTTTTCTTCCACACACAGAAAAATATAACACCAAACTTTATAGTATCGTCCCAAAAACTATCCTTCCGAATCTTTTTCCTCCTTCTTCTGGTAAGGGAGAGAGTGTGTGTAGTTTTAGTAGATTGTCCTTTAAATGATCACTTTCTCTTTCCTTCTCTTCCTCCTGTCAAAAAAAAAGAAACAATAGAAGCACTCCGAATTAACGACAGTTTTCTTTTTCCCCATATTATATCCTGCTCCACACTACTATACCTTAGACGTTTTTCTCTAGAAGGATGTATTAAGAAATCACATCCCTTGAAAAAACAGAGTAGTTTTTACGATTATTATTATTGTTTTTCTTTAGGAAAAATGAACCTTCCCCTCTCTAGAAAATACATCCTCCTCCTCAAAGTTTATAACTTTTTTCTTCCTTTTGGAACTTTCACGTATACGTTTTACCTACAATAGTGTGGAGCAAGGAACTTTTTAAAAACGGTATTCATTTTCTATATGTGCATATTTATTCATAGCCTTAAGTGAGTCTTAGTTTAGGACAAAATAGCACGGTAATAATTTTCAATTATATTCTAAAAAAGCAAGATTATTATAATTATTATTATTATCGGTTCATTTTGTAAATTGATGCACAACTTGAATCTCTCCATGATTTACTGGGTGAGTCACATATCTTGTGGGAATTCTTGTGAGGTTGAACATTTAAATACATAGAAAAAAAGGAAAGGGAGAAATTGCCTGGAGCCGAGGAACAGATGGGGATAGAAAAAGTAAAGAGCCTTGATAGTTTGGTAGTTTCCTAAGTAAAGGAGGGAAGTTGAGCGCGATTACGAATTAAAACTCACTTGTTTCCGTAATGAACGAGGTACTTTCCCCATTATTTACATGCACAAATGTACATCCATAAATCAAATCCTGTTAAGGCTCCGAAGAAAGAAGGCAGCAGAAAAATGGAAGAGGAGAGAGAGAGGAAGGAAAAAAAACACAAGAGAAAGTCTATGGTTAAGCTTATGACTTAACCATACTATTACATAGAGCAACTTTCCATTTGAGATATACAAACTTTAGCCATATATTACATTGCCTTTTCCTACATAATCCTTTATTCTATTTGTATCCTTTTTTCCTCCTCATGTAAAAAGAGTACACATCTGTGGATTGGAGAGGGAAAGACATTTTTCTTAGGATTTGTACCCACATGGTGGTGATATGGGTGGAAGGACCATAAAAAATACATGTACAAGCTTGGGCTGGAATATAAGACTCTAGACACTCGTTAAATACACAGGTCCCTATAGTTTGTATGTATTGCATGCTCCGAGTGAAAAGAGTGTGATTTCACTTTTGATCACAATGAAAAATCACCGTATAAATTTTCATTTTTCGACATGCTCCAGGCCTATGTTTTCCTTATACATTCCCTTTTCCTACTACTTTTCATACAACTCCTATGTCTTAAGCTTTTACAGCTTAAAATTTACAAGTAAATACATAACTCACCTATATGAACACATGCATATACATAGAACATATAGAAAGTGTAGGCATTAGAAAAAGCTAAGAAATCCTATGAGAAAAAAACTAAAGAAAAGAGAGAGAGAGAGAGCAAGCGGAAAAGATATGTAGGATGGGAAAGCTCTCACTTTTGGGGATTAAATAACAGACAATAAAGAGGAGCAACCAGAGCTTTGCATATTCACAGCAGATATTTCACCCGCCGCGATACTACTACAACTTTTCCCTCACATATTATTTTTTCCTCTGCTCTTCTGGAGAAGAAAAACCAGACAAGAGAAAAGGATATGATTTACATGGTAAATACATACATAATAACTATATATACTCTCTCACATACCTTCCTCTCAACATCACTGCACTGGTTTACCAGATCTTTCCCCATTATCTATAGAAAAAACCCAGTCTAGGAAGAGCAGTAGTACAAACAATGAAGAAGGGAAGGAATTTAGAGGAGATGAAATTCTAGGGAATCCTTAGTTCTCTTCTATTTCCTACCTCTTATTTCTTTAACATATGTAACTACATACACATTTATTATTATATTACACATACATATTATATATACATGATAAATACGCAAGCTTCCTAATGCAGCATCAGCATTAAAAATATATGCGGGTGATTATTATGCAAACTACTAAATGCTTATACTTTTCCCTCTCCTCCACCTAAATTCCTAACACATTTAGCCTCCGTTCATATGTATTTGAGATTTTCATGAAGGAAAAAACATATAATATCTTTTAGCTACATATTGCGAGTCTAGAGAAAGTTTTTTCACATTCTTGTTTCCCTTTGTGCCTCAAAGTATAGATATACATACGTACATTATAAATTGTAACAGGGAAGAGTATTCTAAGGGGAAAAGCAGGAGCACAAGAATAAAAAAGCTGAAAAATGAAGTGAGTGAAACGGTGGACGGAAAAAAAGTCATGGGAAATGAGGAGGAGGACAGAAACCAGGAGAGAGAAAGAACCCAATGCGTAGTAGTAGTTATGAGGACGGAAGCGAAAATCATAATTATTTCATTCACTCTCTCTCTCTCTCTGCTCACTCTCCGTTTTTCTCTGTATAAGCGTATGAGACATTTTGAGAGAGATTTTTCCCTAGCAGCATTTCTCATATGTCAAAAATTCATAGGGCAATATTCTAAGTAGGGACTTTTCTATGTCTATCTCTAAGTGTATAGAATTTTAGTGTCATAGATGGATGTAACACATTTTAAGGACACGTTTTATAGACGAAAAATGTGTGTAAGTATATGAGAACATAGAGCCATGTCACGCTTTTAAAAAAAACCTCGAGAGTTTCTCTCGCCAGCTTTCTCCTCATACTTTCCCTCCTTTTTATACCAGCTACTTATTCAGCCATTCACTTGTACATAGATGTATTATTTCTTTTATGAATCTACTTGAAGAATTTCTATAATTTTAATGTGGACTTTTATTCTTTCTCTCAGACATAGGTATAAGAGAAGAGAGAGAGAGAGGTGGAGAGAAAAGCGAGCCTTGTTTGCCAAGGTGCTTGGTGCCCTCCCATGTGTATGGCGAGAGAGTTTTAACTATGGATTTTTATATATAGACAGGCACAAGCTATTTCTCCTGAGGAAAGCTATATAGGGGCTATATGGGACCGTATAGGGCTGATAATAATAATAATATAGGATCTTGATGATGAACACCCGTCCCTGGAGTGTGGTGAAATAAAATATGCATACATGGCCAACTCTGCATATTATTACTTAAGTATGGATGTAATAATTATTATAAGAGAAGCAAGGCAAGAGAGAGAAGTATAAGGGAGAGAAAGAGTTAGACATTGAGAGTCAACGAAGCGTATGCTGTAAATTTCAATTAAAAATTTTTCGACGGGATGCCGCCTAATGAACCAGCTGCTATTACACACTTACACTCTCTGCACTCCTCTCACCCACCACCACACCGTAGAACCATCTCAATCAGACTAACTACCTCCGTTCCTTCCCTCTCTCATGTACGAGTAGCACATTCTATATTGCATTATCCTATATAGAACTAAATAAGGAGCGAGAGAAAAAGACAGGGTGCTTATATAACTACATCAAGTGCTGCTACCAGAAATTAACCAACGTTCTCTCTCTCTCTTAAAATCCTAGTGTACACACCGGAAATTTTTTCTCCCCCATGAGTCTTCCATATGTATTAGAATAGAAACTAGAATAATTACATTCTCCCTTACATACATAATAGAGAGAGTCTGATGACAAATTTAAATTATGCTCTGAGTTTTTCCTCTCCCACCATCTCCCATTTCCCTATGAGCAGAGTCCTTAGAGAAAATTCTTAGAGGTAGAACATTTCCATATCTACCATATATGGATACACATACATAGGACAATCTAATGTTCAGCTCCATTTATCCGAGTGAATCCCTTTTGTCAATTTCTCCCCTATAAAAGGTAATGGTATAATTTGTAGCAAGAGGTTGTCAGGAATTAGTGGGTGCAGTCCATAATAATCAAGAATAAGAAATAGAGAGGGGTAGAGAGCTCGCTTCTTCCTTCCTTCCTTGAGAAGGGAAACACCACGAGCCATGACAATGTGGAAGCCGCACATTATTATAATTACAAAATCTACGATACCTTTTCTTTTTCTTCCCATCTTCTCAGAGTAGATACATGCAAATACATAAATGAATGGGAGCCCCATCCTATGTGCTATAGCTTGTTCGTATGCAGGGAAGACGTGCTTTTTCTATGCATTACACCCTCCCTCATATATTTATTCATTTAAATTGGAGAAAGGGGTTTCCTGGTGAATCGGATGGACACCTCTGATCATTATATTTAAATTCTAAGATATTTTACATCCACCCATTCATTTTCATTTGTCACAAGCTTTAGTTCATTATCATTAGTAAAAGGAAGGAGAGAGCTTGGGGTTGTGAGCTTATATGAGGAGCGGGGACAAAACTTTGTATGTACATATTTCTGGGGAAAATTGTGGTTAAGCTGTGCGGTCTGGTTGTTATTCTTTATTGTGCGGTGTGGGTGAACAGTTGGAGGACGTGGTTTGTGTAAAAGATTGTACCATGCAGATCTGAGGAGATGATCCACTTTCATTTTATAGGGTGTCCAGGGAAGGGAAGGTAAACTGCAGCAGAAGGTTCATACAAGGTTTTATAGCCTGTACACACGTACACAGTAATTATTTCTAAGAGACAGGAGGAAAGAAAGGAGAGAGGAGTAAGAAATTGGGGATGAATTTCTAAAGGAAATAAAAGAGGATTTCGTCCTTTGCTTTGTGAGAGAGAGAAAGTAGCTAGAAGAAAAATGTTATTCCTCCGACGGTTGTTATTCTAAATGGGTGTCATTTTCATTATGTGCTGAAAAGTCAGAGACTTAATTCAAGTGCGTAAAAGCTTGAGTAGGAATAAAGAGAGAGACCAAGTGTTTTTTTATTCTCGTTTTTTTGCCTGGAAAAAGTCCAGCATGTTTTCCTGTCTACGACTCGTTAGCTCCGTAACTACATCATTCCCTCTAAGCTACTTTTAATTACCCCCTAATGTTCCACTGAAACAACTGACGGTTCATGCTGAGCTTCCTTCTTTTACTTTCACTCTCGCTTTCTCTCTCTCTCTCTCTTTTTCTCCTCTCCTTTTTAACTCCCTCATCCCTACAAACACTTACTTCTGCTTTTCTTCAACTCTCTGGACCTTATAAAGTATTACTTGAGTAATACCTTTTAACTATTTTACGTTGAAAGTGTACGTATACTTTTAGAAGAAACTTTTCAAGTATTCTTCAATTTTATATAAGTTGAAAAACCCCTTTCACAAATAGTAATGGGCTACATTCTCAAGTTCCTACTTTCGGCAATTATTAACATTTCTACTCCTCTCGGGTTTCACTCAAATGCTCTTCCCAACTACCGCCATATGATCATTCTATTTTTTTATGTTGCTCAACGGGGCGAGTCTAAGTCTCCGTTGAAATGTTACTCTCAAAAATGATGAAATTTCCATTAAAAAATCCATGTCTTTCATGCTAACATTTATACATGCGTATTTTTGTGAAGCAAAATTCATTTAAATAGTTTCCCCCTGTTTTTTAATCCTTTTATAAGCTGATTTTTTGAGTCCTACAATTTAGTGCACTATTTTTGAAACGCAGGATTTTTATTGCCAAGTTCGTCCAAATGGGAAGTATTGAATTAATTATTGTCCGTTACAATGTGAAATGGCTCCTACATTTGAATTTATAAAATGTTGTTGATTTATTTAGCTGATGATGATGATACGAAGGATGAAATGGATTCCGCATGGGTTTGAAATGTCATTCATTTGATTTAAGGAGGAATATAAAAAACTAGGACATAATTACTATATATTATACACGAGGCGCAAGAACTAATAATTGATATGTTCTGCCTCCTCTCCCCACATGATCCAACCCATTGCATCATTAACTGATACCCCAGCCCTTCAATGGAGCTTGACAGGAGTAAGTTATAATTTTCAATTTAAATTGACATGTCTCTCCCATACGTGAATACTCTGCATGAATGCATATGATCTTCCCACGTTTTTTAGCTAGCAACAATATAGTTGTATGCTAATAGAGAAAAAATCATGAGGGGAGTCGACACACGAGTCGACGTGCCCACCAAAGGGGCTTGAAAAAGTGTATAATAATTATTATACAAATAATAGAATGGATCCATTGATCTGGAAAAATTTCAAAGATTTATCCTTTCTCCATCCTCACACTACAGATTCACACACACATTTTTCAATCAAATATCACAGATTATTTAATTCTACACACACCCAAAAGGAAATCAAGCGAAACATAAGGAAATTACAAATGACGTCTTTCCTTTCATAACTTACTCCATTTTAGGTACATATAAATGAAGTGGAGAAAGAATCTGAGAAGCAAAAAAAAACATTCAGATGAAAGACAAGAATTTCCATACGAGATTTGATAAAAGAGGATGAAGTAAAGGAAATTTGATTGTCAAGTTGTAGATTTTATAGAGTGAATTTAAAAAAAATGTATGCATGCAAGTAGATACGTAGGGCAGTGGAATACGTAGTAGTCTAATCCTTAGGTTTGTACAAATAAAACTCTAATAATGGTCACAGAGTCCTTTAAATCTCTGAATAAATGTTATGCAAATGTGAGAGAGAGAGGGGGAGAGATGACAGAATGAGCTCTGCTCTTCCATTCCTGATATGAACCTTACATAAATATATATATATAGTTCGAACGCATTACTCCACTCCTCACAATATGCCTTTTCCCCCTTCTTGTTAAGTACGTGTTACGCCGAATTACGTATTCCATGATACACCCAGAGAATTCACACTCATTGATTATTATCAACTCCCCTTCCATACAACCATGTCAACTCCACAGCTCTCTCTCTCACTCTCACTCTCTGCATATTGACTATTACTTTTATTACTCAAACCTACACTACAAATTCATATTTCAATGGGTGTACATATATCCTTCATAAAGATGTTCACATCCACGGGAAAGATAATTCACTACTTTATCTACTGACTGAGAAATGCTGGTAAATACGCATGGTTAAATCTACCTTTAAAAATACAGACACCACTTTACAGCTGTATATAGCTATGTATAGCGTTGCGAGAGAGGCTTTCGAGCAAAATTAAAAGAGAGTTGAGGAACTTTTGTCGTTCACTTCTCACCCATAATACACAAGAACAACGAGGAATGCCGACCAGGGACGGAGCGAAAATCAATTGGAAGACTGGAAAAACCTTCACATACCTAAATCTGCACATGTATTACATGCATCTACATACAAACGTATAGCTCTACGTACATATCCATAGACATCAAAGCACACAAATATAATAAAGACAAAGACAGTGAGGTTTTTGTGTTTGATGAAGATGGAACCAACATTCAAAGTTATTATATGGAGAAAACACCCTGATTTTATAGTCATTATGCCTTCCACCGCCTTCACTTTCTCTCTCTCTCTCTCTTCCCACCAACTCATCCATACCTCTTATTACTTTTGAGGTTGTCATAAAATATAAACTTGATGCACACGTCCAACCCATACCACCATCACCACTACACACAGTACATACTACCAGCCTCTACACATATAATGAGCATAGCAGATAGCAGTCAAACTTTACAAACTCATCATCTACCTTTCATATTAAGATTAGAGTTCTCTCTCTCCCTCTCTCTGTCTGTTCCTAACAGAACCACAATAGACAAAGGAGTAGCTAAACCAATGTGGTTCTTATATGTAACTACAATATTAATAGTTCTAGACTCATTTAAATTACCTTAGGAGTTCAAGGGACGATAGGAGTCGGGGATATTTGAATGGACGACCTAATTAGAAAAGGTTCAATTAATAAAAAAAACTTCCTTCATTATAGTAGAGTTTTTATATGATTTTTAATAAATTGTGAGATTTCTAGTAGGAAAGGATGAGAGGAGTTTGAGAAATAGACCAGAAGGATTATGAAGATTTTTCCATTAAAGTTATGTGTTTGTGTGTATATTTGCCAACGTAAATAATTATTGTAGGCTTTGAAACATGGATTTCCTTCCGTGTGAAATGATTCATTTGCTGAGTAATAATACGTAATAATTATGACTCTGGTTTCTGAAAGGAGTTGGTTTCTCTGTATAGGGAAGGAGGGAAAGTATACTGGAAGGTGAGCGTAGAGGAATAAATTATGTAGGAGATGTTGCAACTATAGTAAAAGTTTATATGCGAGGTATATATTTGTGTGGTAGAGGGTGATATAGTAAAATCCTTTTTTCCGTGAGGAACTTGAAGAGGGGAAAAGAGTCGGATGAAAGGCCGAGTAATTCAAAGGCTTGTTGTGGTGACATTACACAATCAACAGCTCTTTCTCTCTATCTATTCTTCTTCTGTGGTGATTCGAAAAGCTCTCTCGTTCCTTCCCTGGAGTTAACCAGCAGCAGAGTTTCTATAGTACAAGCTTATATACTCACTATCTCCTCTCCAGATGAGGGTACTAAAAATCCTTGTTTTATGCGTAGATTCTCTATAGAAGGGCTCCTATGTCTCACAGAGATTCTATATAGCATTAGGAATCATGTCAATTGTGAGTGGGACATGATCAAGAACCGTACCGCTCACGGCTCTTATCATTTGTATACACGTTGATTGTGTGTATTGAAGGATTTTAAAGCAATAGAGACACATTTCTATAGGTTTTTTAATAATCCCATGTAACAATTACCATTGAATTTCCTTCTGCCTCTGGAAACAGAAACAAATCTGTTTTATAATCAGAGAGAGAGAGAAAGAGAACGAGTAACGGACTAAATAGCTCCGTTATGAAAACTTAATGGATTATCGGCCCAACTTTCCTTCATACATTCGTCAGACCTTTTTCTCATTATATAATCCAGACTGGTTTTATATGTGGAGTGGTAACACGTGAGGTTTCCATATAGGGCAGGTTTATAATGAAAACTGGACGATAGAGAGTAGAGAATTAATAATACACTTTACACCCACAGCCACCAGATTGTAATCTATTGGAGAGGTTTCAAGTCTCCGGCATATCAGTTAAGCCTTGAATTTAGTCTGGATTACTATTTTCCGATCAAGCCCCCTTGTCCCTCTTTGACTATTGCACCTACCAAGTTTTTAGGAATTATTTTTACTACACTAGATACAGAAATAGAAACAATGTGTGTTGATCTATATCTATTTCTGACCATTTTCCAATTATAAGGATAAACTGACCAACGAATCCATTTCAATTCCTCTTTACCCACACGCTCTCTCTTCCTAACACAAATCGTATTTAAAGCCATAGCCCACAATTGCCCAGGAGTCCACTACACCAACTCAATATAATTCCCTAATACTTACCCTACACCCTATTATATATATTTATTTATTTATATTTTCCTCCAGCTTTTTCCTGCAAGTCACTCTAACTATTGCATAGACAGCTCTAAATTGAATTCCCATGTACTAATCCATACTAATTGCCTATTACTTGAAATTATTTCCAAATCGAGTATAAATATAGAAGCTCAAAGTAACAACAACTTTACCATATCTGACAATAAGACTGTAATTGAGATTACTTTAATAACTGCAGAGTAATCAGAAGAGCGGTCAAGAAATAAATACATCGATTATTATTATTGATTCTCACTCTCATAATTATTGCTCCTATTCCCTAATGATCAGAATGTATATTGATTCCTGTCACCACAGGAAATAGCAATTCAATTAATATTCATTATCATTTCCAGTCCAATCAAGTGG
>JAQFXU010002687.1:0-19445 GCA_034693705.1 Spatulosminthurus flaviceps
TGGAACAGATGAGTGTTGATCCCCACATGAGAACTGCATTAAAATATATGAGCAATTAGTAAATAAAACTGAGAATTGAAATGCTATAATAATTACTTGTATGGAATATAATATCACTGGAAAAACTTCCCAACATGTTTATGACCCCTAATTTAAATCTTCTAATTTAGATGTCTTCCAAACTTTCGATTAAAATTGATCTGTTTACTTACCTCATTAATCCAGCGAGTTTCAAATCAATTCCTACTGATATGATTCATTCTTCTGGCTGGAAACTCGATCACCATCATCTTCATGTCGAGTCTGAAATAATGAAAAATAAATGAATCCTCAGACGGTGTACATTGCACTATTTCTTACCCCAATGTTTAATCACCAAGCATGCTTGGTAGAAATAATGCACTTAAATGTAATTCCTGTTGAGCAATAATTATCCCTCATTACTTATAAGTAATTTGAAAATGATAATTTCAGTCGCACTTACCTGTGTAAATGATTATTTAAGTTGAGTAAGCCTGGACCGAGTAATGCCAACAGCATCTAAAAATCACTTCTTCTGGATGGAAAGACACCTCTGATACTCCGATCTGAAATTAATTTCAATTAATTGATACAATTACCGATTATAGTAAATGTTTGCATCGCATATTTTTAAAATATAAAACTTTAATATCTTAGGTACTATGTATTTAAAATTAACATGCATGATGCAGAAAAAATGATAGTACTTACCACACGGGTCGAAGCAGTGGTGACTAAGTCCGTTAATTAATTCTTCTAAAGCTTGTATCCGTTAACGTCCGTTAATGAGATGCGGACTGGACTTTGTGAGCATGCTCAGAAGTGACCTACGACGCAGCTTGGCTACGCGGAACTTTATCACTATGTGCAATATAACGGGAAGTATAACTTGGCATACTTCCTCGTAGTACCTGGCACAAGCGTACAGTCAGCTATGGTTGCCGTCGTAGCGATGTATGCTTGAAAACGCTACATCGGGTTTCAGCATAACGAGAGTAGTAACCATTCAACGTGTCATTTGAAAAGCTATGTCTAAAGACAGGCTTAGCTATGATTTTCTGAGCAGTATGCCCCAGTTTGCTACAATTTTCTATGACTTCCTATTACTTTCCAATGGTGCGGGATATATCGTTATGAAAAGGTCGTGAAGACATATTATGTAGATAAAGCCTTGTCATCGGATAAGGGGCTGCCCACAAGATTGTCGAGTCTAGTCTAGTTCAGTCAAGAGTTTCCGAAGTAAAGCTATATAGTCTAGCACTAATATTTCACAAGGGTATCCCACTTCGACTTGTTTACTCTAATTCTAGTTATAGTCTTGAATTTTTACATGAAAATTAAGTCTACAAAGATATTTCTAGTCTTATTCAATGTATTTTTTTTAAATTCAAGGTTGTTGTAGGGAGTTTTTCTTCCTGCTGCGGGAAGCAGTTGAGTAAAAAGTGAACCTTTGGAATAAAAAACGACTTGACTATATTTAACGGTAACATCTATGCTAACCTATCTATAACTTACTAAAAGCTTCTTTTGGATGGCAGGCGTAGTCCTTATATGCACATACCATGTTGGAGTGGTAGCATTCCCAGGTTTGATAAAATGATTTGATTGGTAAAAAGTAATATCATTACCTTTTTTGGTAATCTTTGTTGTAAAGAAAGCAACGTCCTGATTTAAGTGGATAAGTTTTGCTTGAAAAACAATTGCACTTAGAACGTTTCCATCCGCAACTTCGGATGGCTTATTTGCTTGTATTAGTCTATAAATACTTTTTTTTTAAAATGTGAGCAAGTCTATTCAAAATGGGAAATCATATATGCTTCCTCCACAATTTAAACCTAACCTATTCATTGTAAATGCATGAGAAAAAGCTCACATTTCCCATATTCCCATGCGCCGACACTGCCTTAACTCAAACTCGAAGCGTGGGTTGAGTCACTCAGCCTGAGTTTGAGTACTATTACGAAATTCAAGGCTCCACTTAGCAAAAGCACTCAATGTACTAGTAAGTACTAAATAGCGCCTCATAACTATTTTTTCTTAATTTTTTACCTTTTTATTATTCATCGTGTTTTATGTATGTACGAACAATGAACTCATAAGCGCATAACTCTACACAGTAAATATACCATACAATACAACATGTATGCGTGAATCAGCATGTACTTTCAATATGTATTTACATTTTGCATAACACAACCTGGATTTCATTGTGTAAACTGAGCTGCCACTTGCTACTGCATATTACACAATTTATAAATAAACTTTTATATTTAACATACATGCTCTTTAACTATTTCACAATTATAGTATTGCTTGTACACTGAAGCTGCGTCTCTCTCAGTAATAATAATATTAGAGTGACCATGCGACCTTCGAATGTTCAAATGTAGGAAAATGCCTCTGTAGCTATCTGTACCTGTCTTATTATCGTACATATGGCGACGAGCAACCCAGAGAGTACACATTTGTTCTGATATCAAATACTTGCATACCACCATACGAAAAATGTAGTATCATGTTTGTAAAATGTTCTGAGTAGTCGAAGTACTACAACTTTTGTAAGCAACGCAATTGAAAAAAATTGTGATGTTATTTCATATATTATAGTGAAAGTGTCAAAATTTTAACAGAAATAGATCTCCAGGAACCCACATGAAATAGTACGCATTATAAAGTTGTGTTCCCTGTTTAGAAGTTTTTGAAACACATTTAAATGCTTAAGCATTTGCAATTTGGTTGAGTGGAACTATGTCGCATAATTTTAACTTCCAGTTATCGCCATTCACTTTGAGTTGTAAGTTATTTGAGGTAATTGCATCTTGCTTTATATAGTATAATCAGTGTAAATAATGTATCCTTATAACTTGTTGAACAGTAAAAATTTGTACATAAATTGTACGCAATTAATGTTTTCTTTTCGTAGATGTAGGATTAAAAAGGCAAGTGAGGTACCCTGCCTGGGGGTCATCTGTGGCGAATGATTTTAGAATGTGTTCAACCGTCTTGCCTTTTCTGTGGATGTTTGACAGATCTTTTATTGGAGTAAGTTCGGCCGTTTGAAGTAAATTAATTTTACAATTTACATTGAGAGTAGAAGAGGAGAATCGGAGGAAGGAGTTAACAAAAATTATTTGTGATGGGAAGGAAGAGCACAGCTGATTTTTACAAGTGTGTAGCTTGATAAACGTAAAGATGAATGTTTTTAGGGTAATGCTGCTAATAACGAAAAACCAGCCAATATTTGTTAATTTGTTAATTGGAGCATTGGAAAATAAGCATCAACTTCCAAAAACTTGTTTATGATTGCTACGACTTTAGTTAACTTGCTTGCGCACAGCCCACGCGTTCGGTTGGAATTTCACAATCATCAGGAAGCGGATGGAATTGTGGAACTCGTGCTTTATGCTTAGGGAGATTTGAAAGCTGTAACCGTATCCCGTATCAGTTAAAGGCCACTGACTTGAGAATTTTGTCATGTCCTATCGTTGAAAGGAATGTGTAGGGCAGGGTAAATAAATAGATTGTTATTATATATTGTTTGCTATCGTATTATTATTTCTTAGAATGTGAAAGTGACGTGGATTATCGCTACAATAGTAACTTTGGGAACTCTGGATCACTCCCCGTGGTAATGCAAAAGCTGGTCGGCAAGGGAAAAGTTTTATGGATATAAGTACTTGGGAGGGCATTAGATGAGGCTACCACTTGTTCTAATTACTATACTTATGTGGTACATTCAATGGCTGCAGAGATTAAGAAACAAATATTTATGTTTACATGTTAGTTAAACAAGATACCAAGTCCCTTCAGATGAATCATCATGTGCTTTTTACGGCTCTTAATCGGTGGTGGCCATATGATGTGTATGTATAAATGATTTTATCCTCTGATAAATCGTATCATCAGTAAAAGCAGTTTTGAACTTGTTGTTCCTTTCATTTAAGTGTTCGTCTTTGGAATTAAGAGATGCCTGCAAATGAAGAGCGGTGAAAAAGAAATGATATTTGTTTATTGGCGAAGCCTCAAATTCTGTGGAATTTTTATGGTGTATTATATCTTTAAGGACTTATCTCAATTTCAATTAGTATTATACTTATTTGAACCGATTGCAAATGCAGTAGTTATTTAATGTACCCAAGGCGGGCCTAAGTCTGTAGTTGTTTTTATTTGTTAGCCAGCCAGCAGGGGGTCAAATGGAAAACTTATTGGGTATTTTTACAAGAGCAGAATCAAAATCCTATCAGTTGTATGACATTAAAGCGAACTTTTACTATCAGACATCGAGGGAAAAAAATTAGTCACCTTTGAACCCATCAGCCATTAGAGCTGCAGTCATACTGTTCTGGTTAGTACATTAGCAAAAGGTTAGGCTATAGGGAAAGACGTGTTTGCTACTGTGTTGATCACAACAAAATCAGGTTCTTGCTGTTTTATATTTAACTCTACTAGCGCCTAATATGTAAGTAAAAGATTTCGTTAGTTAATTTGATGCAGCATATAAAATTAATTTTTATTGTTTAACTTCGGACCATTAGTTGGAAGATCCCACTATATCAGTGACTATATTGATTTATTTTAAATTACAAGTTCGTTCAGGGTAGAGAAGATATATCCTTGCAGTCCGCTATAATTTTAGAAATATTTATTCTTGTATAGAGCAATCGCAAGGCGTCACTCCCTGCTGAGGATCATGTGAGCAGAGTTTGTTTCTCGATAATACTGGATATTGGACATGAATGCTGAGGTCTTCTCAGCCCAGTTTAGCATATTGCCAACGATGAAGTGATCTTGAGCTACTTTACCCGTAAATATATTACACCGTATTTATTGACAGAGTTGTGAGCGAAATTTGTGACCGAAAATGGATCCCAAGAGTCAGATAAAAGCAGTGAATCAGTTGGGGAAGCATTTGAGATCAAATTGCGATAAGATTCTCGACAAGTCCATCCCATTTGTGATAGATTCCGCTCTACTATGGTTCATCAGTGAAGCCATCCAATCATTGCTATCTAATGATGCCACATTGTTTCCTGAGTCTAATAATGGGTTTTACGACTACGTGATGTTTTTGTCCGATTTTTTTGAACAAACTCCATCCTTGTGTATAACACTGACAGAAGCCATTAATGGAGTAAATTCAATCCCAGGGAACTTGGATTTAATTTATTTCCGGCAGCTTCATTTCCTCGAACTTCGGAAAATCCCTCCACACATGGTAACTAGCTTGCATGCCATCAAGACCAACCTAAGGAAACTTAAGTGTTCACGTTGTTTAGATTCTCTTAATGAAGTTCTCTCCCCGCAGCACGGCGGCATCAATAATAATAATAATGGTCAAGTCCCTTCGTCTACATCTATAAGCTTGGTATGGCCTGAGTTGCGAGATATTGATTTTAGTTTCAATCGAATTTCTGAAGTGGACGGGAAAGCCGTAGAAAATTTTGAACTCACTCCGTCAGTAGAGAGCTTAAATCTGAGCAGAAACAAGATCTACTCCGTCAATGATTTGTTCTCCCGTGTGTTAGCTTCACTCAGAGTGCTAAATTTAAATTACAATCAATTAAAGCATATACCCGCGATTCCCCCAAATGTAAAGACACTGCTGCTTGCTCACAATTATATAACCTCATTAACGTGCTCCACCTTCTCCAGTTTAAAAAACCTGGAGGTTCTGGACTTATCCTCGAATATTGTAGCAGATGAGAATGAGTTGAATCAACTTGGAAGTCTTCGCTACTTGAAAAACTTGATGCTCTTAGGAAATCCTATTTCTTATATAGAGAATTATCGTCACACTGTGTGCTGTAACGTCAATCGTCTTGTTTTAAATCGTGCATTTGTTTTAGACAATAAAAAACTGTCGGTATCAGAAGTGAGACGCGCACTTGAGTTCACGAAGCACCATAAGTTCGTACCTTTTATTGTAGCTGCAGCCCCCACGGACTTTCCTGATTCCTCTCGACCTGGAACATCACAGCTCATCCATGCCAAGAGCCTGACTCAGTCTTATGACTCAACTTGCAGCAGTATCCGCAGCTCCTGCAGAAAGAAGGCTAAAATGAGGGTACCTCATGTATTTGATCCGGATGAAGAAGAATCAGTCTCAATCAGTGAGGACACCGTGAAACCATCAAATATAAGTGAAGATACTGAAGTTTTGGATGATGGAGAAAGAGATTCAAAGGATCAGCGGAGCTCAGACAGCGGTTCGGAAAAGTCGGAGGTAGCAGTTGGAGTCAGAAATGCCATTGAGCATTTAAGAGAGAAGTATGGCGAGGAGAACTGGCTATTAAAACAAGCGGGGGTGGAGGTTGGAAAGCTTCTTAAAATTCCTGTAGCCATCCCGAGCAGCAATAAAGTTTCAGCTTCAGCCCTCTCCCAATCTTTACCTAGTCCGGGAGCATTTCATAAATCTAACTCAACAAGTAGCTTCTATTCCACTGCAATGGATGACGGGAAGCTGTTGAATCCAGAGGTAGCAATCAAGGGTGACACATCTTCAGCGAGTACAAATTCCACAGTACAAGGTATATTGACGGAAGATGCAAATCATTTCAGTGATGACAGTTTAATATTCTATGCCTGCAATTCTTCTGCGCCAGAATGGTCAATTACTCCTGACTCCGGCCAATCTGGTCAAAGTACCAGCGGAACTGGTAGTAATACAACTTTGAAATGTCCCGATGAGTTCCGGTTTACCTCAGTAGGCCCAACGTCTTTCAGTTCAGTTGAATTGTTCTCAGATCCTAATGGTAAATCTATAGATTTTCATTACTTCCAAAATGGGCAAATGTTCAAGCTAGCAATACTCGATAATTACTTGTACGAAGTGGATAGACAAAACTCCAGTGTCCTCGCCAAATGGGATTTAAAAAGCCTTGAAACGCTTACAGATGAGAAGTTCATGTCAGAAACAGAAACTGTAGAGTTCAGACTCTCATTCGACACAATGAAGAAAAATCTAAGGGAACGAACCTATATTATGACAAATAAGGATTTTTCTAGGTTTGATGAAGCTATTGGACCCTTCATTGAATTTAAGACCATGCAGGAGTTTTCGGAAGCTTTCCAGTGTCTCAAATGTAATGCACAGTTTTCGAAATGCTTGGCGGATAAGACTGTTATTGACGACGGAACTATTGTGAGGGAGATCCCTATTTGCAATAATCCTGACTGCCGAAGTGAGCAGCTCGTGTTACTTGACTCCGCTCCTCTTCCCAATAATCAGTGTTTAAATGTTGAATCCGAACTTCCCCGACTGAATAGTCCAGCAAGAAGCGCTTCCCCTGTTTCAGGTAATTTTTTAATTTAGGTAAAAGATACCTGAATATTTTATAGTACAAGTAACAACTGGTTTTGATGATTCTCTCACTGATTGACAGTTTTTGATGTGTGGATTTTGAGTATAGTAACATCAGCCATCGTTGTGTAGTTCATGCTCTTAGAGATGCAGAGCTGCTGTCATAATTACACTTGAAGGCTTACTATACTAACAATAGTTTTGGCTAATTTTTAATTTTAAGGGACCCGAACGGCGGCCAAACCCATATTTGACTTCAGATTATTCCGAATACCACTGGCTTCCTCAACCCCAAAGCCACATAGTAGTTTGTTTCCTGATAGCAGTGAGGGTGAGCTGTACTCAACAGATCACCCTGTATCTGAGTCGGCTGCTGGTAACTGTGGGACTGAGAGTGATCAACATCCTAATTTCAAGTCATCCTCTGAACCAACTAGTTTAACTGCCATTAGTGAGTGCATGATACTTGTAGTTTTGCGTTAAACTTTAATTTCACACAGTAAAAGTTCCTGCATGTTCTGATTTTTCATTTTCATGGCTCCTTTTTGGCAAGTGTATTTTTCAACCATGTAATGATCAAAATGGCCTGCCGTGCTGTTGATGCCTTGAAAGTCTTAGAATGGATTATTTGTACTGTAAGGTTTTTGTTTTTTCAGACAAGTCTGAAAGTGATATAGAAACGCTTAGCTGTAACAGCAGCAGCATTGAAGTGATTGCCAATACTGGAGATAGTGGAAGCGGCTCGGATATTGTTGGGTATCCTAAAAATATTTTTTCAAAAATGTTGTACGAATACTGATTGTTTGGGTATTAGCAATTACGAAGTACTGATTTGTCCACAGGGTCCCCGAAGCAGTCGAACTGGAGGCTCCAGATTTAAGTCAGAAGGCGCTTAAGTCCCCGGGAGTGACAATGACGGACAGCACATCCTCTGGATCTTGTGCTGAAAGTGTCTGCACTACTTACGAAAACAAGAAATCTGGGTGTAGCCAATCTGCAACAATTCATCCAAGTAGTCCCTGCAAAACATCAATGATGTCATCATTCAGCAACTCCTTTTCCTCTACCGGAACTCTTACAAATGCTGTATACCATAGCCCCCGGCATAGACTGCTCACCTGTCCAGTCAAATATGATTATGACAATTACTCGAAAGTAGACCACAGACTGCAGCTTTTTTGTGAAATAAGTGTATTCAAAGGATCAGATGAACGACTCTTGGCTCTTGCAAAAGTATGAACTATAACAGTTATTATTTCCGCTGTTACCTGTAATGCAAATAATTTTTATGACATTGTAATTGTTTATTTTATTTGTAGGTGCTTGTGGTGTGTGATGCGAACCAGTACTCAGGCGTAGTCATCTTTTCCAATAAAAAACTATACGTTTACAAAATAATTGGTTTAGAAGGGTGAGTTACTTCGCAAAGTTTTTCTAGTAGTAGTTAAACTAGTACATTTTTAACTTTTTATTTATTTATTTATTTTTAGCGACAAACCAGAAAGCTGGCTACAGAAAGTCAAATCTTATAGTCTGGATAAGATACTTGGTATCAACGTACTGATAGGTCATCATGGAGTTGGCATCGAGTTGCAGGGGAAGTACTATGCTTTCGTGTTCCGAGATTCGAAAAGAACTTCTAAATTCCTAGAATGTTTCCTGGGTATAAAACAAAAACTCAAATATTTAATAATTTATTGCCATATTTGGTTATTTTTTACTATTGTATGTTACAATATTCCGCTCGAATTCAATGGCAAAATAAAGAAAGGCTGGCCTGCTGAACAAATTATTTCAATTTTGTAACTGATGTATTGCTTGGTTTTCGTAGGTGACATTTGTATCGAAATGAGTCTTCCACCAATGGTCAGGGATTACAATCAAACCCATAAAGCTTTCCTGAGTCCTACCAATTCTGTGGTTTACTTTGGCGTTCTACAATATGCTTCATGTGAGAATGGTAATGCGTACAACTGATTTTGTTGTTTTGTTTTTTGCATCATGTTCATTAAAATGTATTGGATCAAGGTATATAATATATGTACTGTAGATCTGTATACCTAGATTAGATGTACTGGCTCATAGTAAATTAATTAATGTTTTGAATAGAGAAAACGCTTACTGCCGCAATTTTGCTAACTGATGTGGAAGTGATTTTAATTACTGATTTAACTTGGATGGGGGCAACGCGGGAAGGGAACGTTTCAGCTTCCCAAGTTCAGAAATTAACATCTCTTCGTCAAGTGGTAAGATCTGACTTTCATAGGGTGTACTCACACAGAACCCGTCCATAAATTTTTTCTTCCGTAAAACGGAAGAAACCTATCCCGTAATGCTTATCACTTTCAATAGTAGCAAACGGTTTCTATGTGAGTGGTTTCTTCCGTACCGTACAAAAACTTACGGTTACGGACGGAAAAGGTTCTATGTGAGTACAACCTTATATGTACTTCAATATTTTATTAGTTACCGAACTAATAAAACGACAGCAGGGTGTTAAAAAATGATTTCTTTTGTCCTAGGAGTCCCATGAAAGTGACGGAATGTTCGTTCGTCTGATATTTGGATCATCCAATCATGCATTTTGGGAATTATATTTCGATTCTGTTGAGGAGAAAAATGCATTTGTCACAAACTTGCAACCTTACGCCAAATCAATACCGTTTATTTCATTATCGCAGCCCATTGAACCATGATATTTGCTTATTATTTATTTTATGGTATATCCATTTCGTATTTCCCTTGTATTCTTAAACACTTCCATTCAATTTTCAATCCCATTTATACTTGTAGTTTTAAAATTTTAACTATTCACGTTCAGGTACAATGGCCCTGTGGTTCCTTCCCGCCTTTGTCAATTAATACTTCAATAAGTAAAAGTAATTTAATGTACATATTAACATTATATTGGTTATTATTAACTTGTCTATTTCGTCGAAACCAAAGCCAACGAGTCCAGAAGGCTTGTGATTACCAACTTCTGAATAAGCACATACCATTCCAGAGTTTTAACACTTACCCGTACTGATAATTTCGCCAAATGCGTACACTGCATTCGACCTATTATTGGTGCAGTAAAACTGTAACAATTAACGCGATGATAAAAAAGAATTATGCTTTATTTCGTTAATTTTGAAGCCGAAATCGCGATTTTTGTTCCTATTATATTTTTGCTAAATTTCGCTATTTGAGTCATGTGTTGCTTGGAACAAATCGTCAATATTATTAATTTTGTTCGGCGATTCGTTGAAACGACATACATAGTTTTAATTATAACAGTGTGTACATAAGTGGTAGGATTCAAATATTATCTAATGGACTGTGTATAGAAGCTACACTTGTCAAATCTAAAGGAAGGAAAGATAAGAGAATATTATTTTAAAATTTTACCTTTCCTTGTATGTTTTAATTTTATTTAGTATAACTATTATTACTGCAACGAACAGACTGGCGAAACTTAAGCACATGGTTACTGTTAATACAATACATGTACTAAACCTAGTGTGCGCCAAGTTAGGCTTAAGAATGATTTTGAGCAATGTGGCTTCTCTATTCAACTATCCACATTCAAAAAATAAAAGTAGACAGAAAATAAAAGGGCCTGTTCTCTACGAAATGCAGCCGGTTGCTACCCACCTATTGTAATCCGCAAGTGAGAGATATTTCTATAATTACTGCAACGCAAAATAATTACGCTTTCATTGTAGATTCTTCCATTCGTCGACAAATCAGAGGCTTGCCGGGTACGGGCGGCCCCTGCTAAATGCAGATCCGTTAACCCTTTGTTTTTCGTCCACTTTTATTTTTGGATGTTAACAGGTAGATAGTTGAATAGATAAGGCACCTTGGTTTTGAGTAAGTAATGAGTATTTTGTCTTGCGTTTTCCAAAAGTGTTAATACTCTATGTACACATGTGCATGTTCGGCCTGACTTTATGAAATAGTAAATGGCTTTAATGAAAATTCTGCTTAGCAGCTTTTTATCCTGCATGGTGAACTCTTAAATTTAACGAATGTGAATCTTTGTTAACAATTCAGTGTAACAATAGTTAAGCATTAAGTGCCTGCTTGTAATTTTATGTTCTCTCCCGACAGCTAAGTTAACTCCAAAGTAATGTTCAGAATCTGATTTTATAAAAAAAAGAATAAAACGTTTCAAATCAATACTTTGCATTTCAAATGTGTACGCTCGCAAACCAGACTGATTGGAACATAGCATGAACATTGAGATGAGGTGAGACACAAGCTTATGGCTAATATCGGCAGTGCAGTTGCAGTTGCAGTGCTCTAAGCCTGCAATTTTTTATCTATTAGATTATTGCAATTTGCACATTGCACTGTTCATCGAAGGAAACGCGAAATGCCGGAAACCATGAAACTGCAACTATTATTCAACCATTATGATAGTCAATTTAGAGTAAAAAAAGGATGCATAACTGTCAAGCTGGCTCAATGCTTATATGTATATAAAAGAAATGAAGTAACATCATTCGGATTAATTTTGTTTGCGTGTAGCTTGCTTATGGAGCTACCATTTTACCATAAATTTTATTGTCCTCAGGAATGTTCTAGGATTACTACATTTGTGAATAATAATATTTTTTATCCTTTTTGATCCGCTGTATAGCATTTACAGATTAGGATTGTGCATTACTACTGGCATTATGAATTAAGATTCGTGTACTACACATAAAAAAGATCATACGAAACAACTAATACAAAAAGAAACAATACAAATCTTTAGTATAATATATGACGATGATAGGACTATGTATGTATATTGCACTATATACCTAAAAATTGCTAAGTAGAGATCTGTCTAATATAACTATCAAAAACAAGTTCACAACACATCCATGTAAATATATTCCCGACGGGAGAAAAACTTCGTAACAAAACAACTGAAATACAATTTGTAGAACAACAACAATAATTTTTAAAATTTGGCACGAATTACAAGAGTAGCAAAACCAAAGTAGCATGTAGTTACAGATTACGGAACCAAAAGCACTTTAGGAATTTGAGTACATGGTAAAACCTAAAGGTCCTGAGCCTGAGATGCAGCGAACGGGTTCAAAGGAATATTAATAAATACATTTTGGATACGTAAACCCCACTTAAAAATGTACACTAAGAAGCGTTCTCAGACAATTTTAAGATGGAAGAAAATTCTTGCTACAACACTAAATGTTACAATGCTAAATTTTGTGCCAGCAATAAGATTGTAACAATATTATATAGAAGGCATAAAATTTTAAAATAACCACTGCATATTATTTAATAGTAATAAACCTTTAAAAAAGAAGAGTATTTCTGCGATTATATTTGCCCTTATCCTTGTCTCTGAGCTGTTACGAAATACTCCACATATAGATACTATTAGAATTTCGCGAAGTTTTAAATACGACTATGTTCGCTACCGTTGCATTATTGTCAGCACCACACATTTCAATATATTCTAGCTTCTAGCCTTCTTCTTGTAGTTGTAATCATCCCAATCAGCAGGAAGATGTCCACAATCCACAAATACTTCGGTCTGGCCGATTAGACATCTTTTAACAACAATCTCTGGCCCGTTTATTGTTGATAAGACAACAAGTAAATGAATCACAGACAATCAATCTAGATATTTACTTTGCTAAACTTCCAGTAATTTGGGCTTTTTAGAACATGCAAAGACTTTGGATTACATATATAACATTTAAACAACATCACTACTACTGCGCTGGAATTCAGCATGAATCTCGTTCACTAGCCGTTCAATGTGGGATTGTTTTCAACTGGCAAAACTTGACAGATGAAAAATTATTTGTTTATTCCCAGCAAGTATTCAGCTACTCCAAAGAAATAAATCATCTGGGCGATTCCAAACAAAGGAGCAATGACAATCATACGACAAGCAGCACCTTTAAAGAAAGCTTTTGGCCCTTCGTTCTTCAAAATTTTACTGTAACCAAGAATAAAGAATTCAAAACTCAGTTTCGTTGTTTACGTCAATCCTCAACAATTTTCAACAGAAAACTTCATATTAAAATACTAGTACAATACTCTGTGAGCTGTAAAAAACTTACACAAATGCATCCGGAACAGATTTGTAAGCTACTTCACCTTCTGCACGCTTAAGGAGTTGTAAACGAGTCTTGACAACGTCAAAGGGATTAACAGCTGCCGCAGATATAGAACCTGACGCACAGCCGCAAATGAAGGACCACCAGAATACGGCCTCCTCGCTGTTTGCCTGTCCAAAATTGATAATGGTAAATTCAAAGCGATAGGATGCCTCAAGAAATTACTATGTAACAGTAAGACTACATGAAAATGTTATTGTTTTTAGCGCAATTATGAATCGTTGAAATCATCTCATACGATCCCCATGAATCTAAAATTTTTTGTTGGCCATGAAAAAAAAATTAAATGAAATGAAATCACTTAATATTAAGTACGAGGCCGTAAATTATTATATAAAGAACTAATTTTGCATTACTTTTTAAGCTTATAATAGGCTATATGGTTATGGAAACTATGTTCATTACCTTTCTAGGACCCAAGGAATTTAGTCGAGCGAACAGTGGAAAGTAAACGACAGAGAAAGAAACATCACGTAGCATGGTAGCCCCGAGACCTTTGTACAGCCCAAAGATTCCCTTAGATCGGAACAGATCTAAGGCGATGCTTGTAGCTGACATTTTTGGGAGTACTGCCACATTTCCACCGGCACTGACAGCAGCTTTAGCTTGAGCTGTTACGCGTCCAGCATCCTGAAGTTGGATTTTTAACAGCTCCATCGGAGTAGTAATGACAATCTGACAAAATCCCGCACTTCCGCCTGCAATCATTTCCCTTAAAACTGGAAGCTTTCCATCCTTGGTTCGCAGATGATGCCGGAAAAAGTCATTTGCTGCGAGTTTAATTGCTTTTTCCGGAGTGATGAGTAAGATGTTCACAGCCGAGCCTCGGTACATCCCAAAATATCCCTCTGCTTTGTACGTTTTACGAAAGCAGTCAATCCTATTCAAGCATGTACATCATTTTAGCCACACCATTACGTCAGCTCCACACCTTTTGTAATAATTTACATTCATCATTTTTACATACATAGAGGAGTACATCTTCTCTCCATTCGGGCCGATCTGCTGGTTTTGCAACCTCGTTTTGACTAGGTCCAGGGGGAATACACACGACACACCAATGATACCCGCGATTCCCCCGTTTATAACTTTCGGAAGCAGTCTGAAAAATCCAACATAACCATAATCAATCAAAACTCAGTTTCAACATCTACACTACATACACTTAAAATCGTCAAACATATTTCAGGAAAATAAAAATTCTTACGCAAACTGCTTCTTAGGACCCGGCTGAACATTATTCTCGGCCACAACACTCCGCTGGTTTGATACAGCACTTGCCATGATTTTTTACTCTAACTTGCTAAATATCTTCAACAATAATTCTATGAGATCAAATTGAGTTTGCAGCTAATCCAATATTAAGACTTAGCTCCAGTATCTAGATTTTCCCCTACATCTAGCACTTGTGAACAGATCTCCCAATAACAGGATTGCTATATACTTCAAGCACCAGCCTGCTTGACCTTCCAGTTCACAGCTTTACTTCCAAATGAGCTCTGCTCCTTCCGCAGCTCCTGATCCTGGTACTTTATTTTGTTTGAACAAGCACAGCTATAGATAAAGTCAGTCCGTGTAATATGGAAACTGTGTATACAGTGTGATATTTGTACTAGTATTACCTACTTTTGTACAACTATTTTAACAAACTATTGGACTAGCAGTTGCAACTTTCAGTGCGATATAACCAGTATCACGCAAGCTGCAAACTTTAATATACCTATTAACTCTTCTTCTTGAACTCACTTGATAATTGGTTTTATTACTAAATAAATGAACTTCTATTTGTGTATAGGATCTGTCGTGTAGGCTTACAGTTATTTACGACGGTTGGGTGTTGGATTGCAAATTGCAAGATGTGTAGAATGTGGTTACATATAGACGAATGTAAAGTAGGCCAACTGGAACGTTAGAGAAGAAACTCAGTAGAGACAGAGAGATGCTCAATATTTAATGTGCGACTATACAGACAGAAACTAGAAACCTGAGAGTGAAGCTGTAAGCACAAATATATTCTTCTCTTGGTATTAAAAGATTTATATTACTTACTTAGTAAATCGATATCATTCACTCAATGTTACGAAACATTCCAGAGGGAGAAAAACTTAGCAAGGCCGAGGATTTACGTGTACAAGGGCAATCAGAGAGCAACTGCTATAACGTTTATGAAATAATATAATGATTGATCGTATCTTTCTGCTTTATCTATAGTACAATGCACGGAGCAAGTTGTTAGGTACACTTAAAAAAAGCTTGCACGCAAATTACGAGTTATGAATAATCAATAAAAAGAATTTTAAAATAGCAATATTATAATTATTATAATATTATTAGTTGCCGCACCTAGATAAACATTTTCGACCAATGCAGGGTGAAGGGATGGGATAAATTATTTAGTTAATTGCAATAAATAATTATACGGAAGGAACTAATTTTGAAGGGTACAATTTCCCTCTGTCAATCCACGAATCCACACCTTGTGTTTAAAAAATGGAGGGAAATGTATGGCAGGATTCAGAACAACATTATAATCTGAAGTATACTTTTGCTACACAAACAACATACAATAATAAAAAGCTATGTAAATAAGTACTTAACTGTATTTATCTTCGCCATTCTTTCCGTCTTTTACTGAACTATATACAAAACAAAATTACCTTAGTTCTACCTACAATTTTATTATATTTATGTTTGAATATATGGTTATACTAAAATCTCCATAATATGCAGCGTGCAGTTAATATTGTCCTTGGGAAGGAGATCACTAAATTGATTGATTAGAAGGGATTTTATAATGGTTTTAAGGCCAATCTCCAATGCAATGGAAGTTCCCAAGGAATTTAAGAACAACCGTGGACGAACGCTCATATATATTGTAGAAGTCTATATATGAAATTATGAAGTTACATTTCTCAATAGGAATCTTTTATGACCTGGGATTCGGATAAGTTTATTTTTATTCACATATTACATATTCTGAATTCATTCTGTGCGAGCCTTTGGTTTATCTCTTAAATGGTTAATAGCTTTTAAGACCAACACACTCCACCGGTGGATTTTATACTGGTTATGGATGCATAAGATTAGGCAGAGAGCTGGCCTTGTATGAATCCCACTGAACCTAAGGGTACAGGTGGTACATGTACCCCCCAGAAAAAACCGTGGGGGGTACAAACAATGATAACGTACCCCCCACGTTTTGAAGCGATGTGCACGGGAGCTAGATATCTATGAAATAATATCCCTTACTTAATGAGAGCTAAGTACTAGAAATTAGTCTTCTTTCAGCACAGATGTACACAAGCCTGGGGTACTGCTCTTCGTATTGTATCGCGGAACTCCGGCTGTAATTCGTAATTTATTTAAACTGTAGGGTAAGATTTTATTGTCAAAAGACAAGCCAATCCAAATTAACTTCTTAGATAATCATGATGTCTACTGATGCTTAAAGAATAGACACTGAAATGTGTTTATTCTTGAACTTTAGTTAGTCTTCCGAAGTTGAATTGAATTCATAAGTGAATAGTGATTTATCGAATTCGAGGATTTTATGTATCTTTACACTTGGTTTATTAGTAATTTCAATTTTAATACGAATTTTTACTCCTGCGAGGAACAAAGTTATAGGGGATTGAGTTTGAGCGGTTGGGGTACAAAAATCTTGGATAGACCAAATAATTTTCAGTCTTGATATTTTTCACCCCTCTCAGAATTATCCGATTTTGAGGCATTTTTCTACCCCAAGCGCTCAATCTCATTCCCCGTAACTTTTTTCCTCGGAGGAGCAAGCGTGAAATATACATTCTGAAAGCTAAAACGTTTCATTTTATCTTTCAGAATCTTCCACCGTAATAACTCCACGTTAATGGCAGCAAAAGTTGTAGATAGCACATCAAAATTCCTATATTTTTTAAGGACAGTCACATGGGATTGCGAGGTCTTACAATCAAAACGGTTGCATTTTCGGTAACTCTAAAGAATGGCCATAAGTTTATTTAAAAAATACAGCTTTTACCTTGCACCCCCCTGGCAGGAATTTTTCAGGCGGCACGTCTCTGTAAACGTTGTCTCTCCATTTAGCTGATGTAGAAAGAATAATTGACAAATGGAGCTATTGTGGCCACCATGGTAGGGGGCATCAAATTTTGGGTCGAGGTGCAGTTTGCCATGGTGCTTCTCATGATTGAATTAAATAATTGCCTGCTTAATTTTGCGTTTTATTAAACGCGTGATGAACTGGCTTCTAGAACTAACTGTGCATGGTTTAAAGACATTTGGTACAGTGTGAACAATGTCTTGTACACATGAAAGCATTCAAATACAAATGAGTTAGCCAATAAGCTGAAATATCTTGCCCATGTGTACGGTAAAAATTTGAGGGATAATATTTGAAATTTTCGAATTTTGTACCCCTAGTCCAAAATTAGTTCCGCCGCCACTGCCACTGAGGAAGGGTGCTGACCATTTATGAAACCCACTAAGGCAGGGAGCTGGCCAAAAACAGTCATCCCACTAAGGCCGGGAGCTGGCCATACATCCAAAATTTATTGAAACAAATTTAATTTGTAAAAAAAATTTAACCATTTTTACAATTACATCATATTTATTACAAAACATTTTAAAATAGAAATAATTTAATATTAAAACCCAATGTAAAAGGACGACGGAAAAACTTGAGGCACGCTGAATTTCGATATACCTGAAAATTTAAAAATATGCACCTACTATATCAGCTTAGATAAATTGAAAATGTAAAACAATACAACACACAAAAAAAGAAAAAACAATATATAAATAAAATGATTGAAACCTAAAAACTGTACCTCAAAAATAATCCTACGAAATAAACATCCTAAAAAATAAATTAAATTCATTTATTACTTCTTATTCTGCAACACAGGAAGATGGCTGACGGCACATATCGAAAAACTTTAACAGGGGTTGAGGAAGATGGCTTACGGCACGTGGCAGCTGAAAATAAAAAGTAAAAACAAAATAAAATAAATAAACACAATAAAAAAATATTTAAAAAGAAAAATTAAAATAAAAGCCCCTCACTGCCTTTCAAAATTTTGGAAATTTTAGTTCGTCCTTTTCTTCCTATTTCTCTCTACTTCATACTTATCCAATACTGAAGTATGCTGCAGACCGACGAAATACCATGATGAACATCACATATCTAGAAGAATAGAGACTGAAGACACATATACATTATTATGATGTGATAGATGATGCCAGTATACTTTGTGAGACATACATCAAGACCAGCCAAGCAGAGAACAACAAATCACCTGTGGCCACGGTTTCAGTGTGAGCTCCTCATGTTTGCACAAATCAATCGTCCCAATTTTCTGGTGATGTCATGACAACCTCACATCTTCGCTGCGGTCCAAATCGTTGCTTCACAACAATCTCACATCTCTCAATTCCAACACTCCAAAATGCGCGATTCTCACAAGATCAAAACTCAACCGACCTTTCTAAATTTTGATAACTAAACAACATCTGTTATTACACTTATTACTACCTGATGTCATCCAACGTCATTTCTGACTAATAACCAATGCAATCATAGCAATCACAGCCATAAAGCAGTAGATTTTACATTCATTGAGTGTGAGACTAGATGCCTTGGTCTACAAGTCATGGAGAGTTCCATTGTTCGTTATCAAAAACGTGCATTCTTCACAACTGCAGTCTGAAATCTAAATCCCTCATTCAAATAACTCTTTTTATCTATATATCTTTAATACAAACATCAATCACAGTGAAATGAATTTATGGAATAAGAAATTGAGTATCAATTCAAAAAGCAGCAGAATTTCAATAAACATAATGGAATGTCCATATAAAAATTGTTAAGTGAATGAATTGGAAGTGTGTGTGTGTAGATGCCAAAATTATGAGAATCAAAATTTGAGGCCTTGGCAAGTGAATGGGTGCAGTGTACTAGGGTCACACAATTACAAAATAGTTTTAAGTTTATTTTAGGTAAC
>JAQFXU010002688.1:0-19444 GCA_034693705.1 Spatulosminthurus flaviceps
AGCTCGTATTAGCGCTTGACACATCCTCCAAAACTATGATTTTCGGATAACTTTCGAACCGTTAGGACCTAATAATATTAAGACACCTGGTGTACTTCAAAATCAAGAGCTTAAAGTCGAGGCGGGGAATAACTACATTCACCTGATATTAATTTTAATAACATTCACCTGAATTTTTACAGTCCTCAAGTCCTACTTTTGGAGAGAATGTTTGGTACTTCTTTGCTACATGGTCACCGTTTAAATAGCATTGCGCTTTTTTATAAGGTGTCCTCCACAGGGATTGTGGAAAAAATTTATACAAAAATCGTTTACGTAATTATGAACTTCCTTGCTAAATTTCGTGATGGGACCTCCAGGGCCGGTACCCTTAAACAGTACTTCTATGTTTTGTACGGTTAAAAATTAAAAATATATGGATATCAGTAACCACTAAATAATTTGTTAAAAATTGTTATCATTATACTGTGTCGTAAGGCAAATACTGTTTAGTATCAGTGAAATAAATTGATTATTTCTTTCTCTCTAAATGGCGAAGTCATAATTTTTAGAATAATTAAATAAGAAATTTATTTAAGAAATTATAAAAATGTTAAATCTTTTAATTAAAAAGATTTCTTATTTCGAAATTTTAATATTCTATTTTTGAAAATTTCAACAAAATAATATTACGAATTACGTAATAATATGATTATTATACTTATTTTGTTTATAGCATCTTCGTATTGCTTTTTTGCCGTAATGTGCTTATACGACGAATGTCATCATCATCATCCTGATCACGAAGCTTTTAGTAAATAAGATGTGGATACGTGACTCAATATTTTTGAGAATTTTATGATTATGAGAAAAAGTTGGAAAACTTTGCCGGAAGGATTTTTCGGTCCAATTTTTGAGATTTTTAAAGACATATCGATTTGAAAGGACCATATTTTAATATTTTGTCAAATTCGCGGGGATACAGAATACATGCCTGTACCCCTCTGGGGCTTTAGGGGTGGTACACTGTACCCCTTGTACCCCCAGTGGTTAAGCGCCCGATCATGGGTGACCAGATTTGCTGCAAAATGTATGTTTTTTAATGGCTGTGTGTTGCATTTAAGTTTTACAAATTTAACAAATTTCAGCCAATGTTGACATTATATCTTCCAATTTAATTTAAGAAGCAGGTGAAGTGGTGTGTCTGGTTTGGAGAAACCTTTCAACCACCGCGCGCGCTCTGCGCATCTACTTCGTCAGGCAATGAAGCCGCAGCGGTAGAGAGGTTAGAGCTTTGCTCTTTCCAATGAAGGGTGAGGGTTCAAACCCGGCACACTCATCTGATTTTTTTTTAAATTTTGGGGAGCAAAACAGAGGCAGAATTAAATTACAAGTATGTATGCACGTGTGCGCGTCCACCCAGCTTAGCTTCCGCGTGTCTGTACGTCCATCAACAGCTTTAAAGTACCCCAGTATGCCTTACCCTACCCCAAATGTTTTGAACGGCGTATCCCCTTGCAAAATGCACTTGCCGGTGGTTCACTCAACGTAACAACGCTTCCGCGTGTCTGTATGTCCGTCAATATTGTTGACAAAGCACATTAAGTTCTTCCCAAGCCCAAATAATGGGGTGGGAAAATCCAAGCAGTAAAATAGCACTGTTCGCACGTCCCTCTTTGAATCTTCGGTTCTGGGTGTCTGCGCGTCTGTGGAAAGTGACGACAGAGTTAAAATGTAGCTAAATTTCAAGGCTTTGAAATTTCGAATTCTTCTTCGAGTATCATTCCGTATATATTCGCTTCCACCCTTCTACGTGTCCATCAATAGTAAGGACAAGTTACTTAACAATGCAAATAAATTCAGAGGAGGCGCAGCACCCTGTTATAATACCCTTATTTTGACACTTATTTTCTTGGGATGCCGTTACGCTTTTGCAAATACTATTACCCGTACATGGAAAAAATGGAAATGGTTATAATGAGGTTTCCCAATGTATAATGTTTTATTCCGAATGAAGCATTGTCTTCCAATGACAAATTTTTAGTTGTATAATCAGTTTCATTTGTTTGAATAACAACAGATTATACTGTTTATAATATGTTCATTGGAATTTTAAGAGTAATCAGTTACTCATTAAGTATACCCTCCACCTGATATTAATAAACTACCTGGGGTTTAACCCTTTTGGACGAAATCGCCAAGTACTTCCACTGAAGTAAATTCAAATTGAATTACCACCACCTTAAATGAACTTGCTACATGGTTCAAAAATCCAAATATTTCTATATAAAACATTGATCTACAGTGGTGATTCAAGTTCTACATCCTTCGTCTGATAGTAAGTATACGTCTTCGCAATCCAGCAACAACTTGTTGGTGACAAGGATCTCCCATTTCTCTACCCATCGCAAATAAAGTCAACCAGTGACCTAAAACCGCGGCGCATGCACGAGCTTCCCTGGTTTAAATAAAAAATAGCCATTAACATAAAATAAACGAGTAAAGAAACGTGTAATTTTTCGATTCATGCCATTCCTGCTTTTCAAAAACGGGTTTATAAAATGTTCCACAACATATTTGTAAACCGGTAAGTCGTTATAAGAATCGTAGTAAAAAGCGTCGAATTTTTCAGAATCAACCTTTTGACGTTTGAGAACGAGAAGAGAAGCATGCTCAAACTCTACAAAAAAACAAGACATGTTTTGCATTTAAAGTTTGACTCAAATATCATTAAGTGTATAACTAAGTGTACAACGTAATTGTGTAAAAAGTGTGTTCCTTTTCCTTCGCCTATTTTCACAGCCGGCTCCTGGATTTTACTAAAAGTTACTTCCAGAATGTCCAGTTTTCTTATCCAGGAAGATGTTTTCTCCAAAATTGCACGGCTGCAATGGATTCAACGATAAAAACTGCCCATGTGCCTAACCTTTCGTGGAACCCCACTTTCATTTAAATTAATAATTTTACTGAAAAACATCTGATCTCAACTTAATGGAACGTTACTGTTACAAAGTCTATTGAAATTGATGTTGATAGCATTGCACAGTGCAACCTGTTTCCTGAATTTTAAATATTTTATCAAATTGAGCGTCAATTTTTCGAAATAAACCGTTCGTATGTAAAGCAGATTTACCGCCTTGTAATGCTGCAAACGTAAAAGTAAATGTCACGGACGTAGTTCCAAATCGAATGTTAACATATATCTACGGTTAGTTCATAAAAATTACGCTTTCATAACAACATGGATGGAATACATGGAGTACTACATGCCAGCATATATACGCTGTATTTACTTGAATATTATTTCCATACCTGCACATTCATCATGTGTATCAAAACTTCAACTAAAAGCATCACCCCCTAAAACTATAGTGGCAGATTCAAAAGTGTCTAAGAGGTTCCATAACTAATAAACAATTAGATTCATGATGGGTAAGTCCCAAATGAAATAAAACTTAGCCCTCGATTGGCTTGATGATGATAACTAATAAAAAATTACCTTTAATGAAGATGAGGATGTGGGATCGTAATAAAATGCGGTGGAGGAGGATGTAAAGGGTAAGGCGGTGGTGGATGATGAAATTATTGGTGAAAACGAAGATGTTGTCCTTATACTACTATATTTTTGACGCGACTTCCATATAGATAGATAGATAGGTGTTTATTGACCGATTCGACATAAGCCCTTAGTCATTTGGCTTCCATATAGAGGACTAGAGCTAAGCTTACTTAGGGACATCGTCATGGTGCACACGCTACCATGATCTATCATTCCCGCGAAGAAGAACGGCTAAATCACACACCCTTTCTAAATGAGTCGGTTCGAGTGTATCCACTGTACAGGAAGAACGAATCCAATCTTCAACCCCATCACAGGTGCTTCCATACACTGAATGCACGACCGGTTTACCATCACCATCCATCAAGGCCAAACATGCCCCGTACTTTTCAACGTAATCAACTCTAATACCCACCCTAAAAACAAAAAAACCATCAGAGCAGTGTACTCAATACCTCTTCTCCATACAATTTTTCCTGCAGTAGTGTACGATATGGATGTTGTACAGTGCACGCCGAAGATTTTGAAAATAACCGCTAAACAACATCACATGAAATCACTTTTGTTTTACAAAGGTGTGCACATTGCTTTTACTGCCAGATGCTAATACAAGTTTAAAAGAAAGAAATTACGAATAATGAAGTTTGTCTGGTAAAATTGATGGTATTGTAATGCGGACTATAATCTATCAAATTATCTGAACATTGTATAATAATGAGCGTCAATTTTATCAATTAAACCGCAAATATCTGGCAAAGCTCTTCCAACCACCCCCGTATGGCCACATATCAAAGGACGAATGTCGAAACTAAAAACAAGAATATTTTAATTGCTTTTGTTTGCTAAATGAAATTCGAGTTGACATTGTATTAAATAGTGAAACCTGCACTCTGAAATCTAAATATTTTATAAATTTGAGCGTTAATTTAAAGAAATAAACCGTTTATATGTAGAGTACTTATACCGCCTTGTCATACTTCAATGTAAACGTTTTGTGATGAATATTGTGTGAATAGAGGTTCGAGGCTATCCACTATAATATCCACACCAGATAATAATGATAAGGATTCGGTAGGCTGACTGATGAACCCTATCTCCCGTAATGGATAACTATTGTGGTAAGATAACTGGGGCAATTATGGAATGGAACTGTAATAATTGGTCCAGGGGTAAACTGTTGTTATGCTGGATAATAAGTTAGAGATTTATTCTGATGGTAAAATGAAGATAATACACGACCAACAGGAAGACCTATAAGATCAAGAGATAAATAGGAACTTAAGTAATTGTGGGCTGCTGCTGGGTTATATAGCCAGGGGATGATGTGTTGGCAAGTGCTGACCCGGCAATAGAACATTGTTATGTCATGTATGGAGTTCGGTCTGGTCCATACATGGAATGTGCTGATGTAGGCTCACGTTCTGTAGTGTAGTGGAGTCGAACCTATTCTGTATGTGTAGTGGAATGTAGGAGTGAATTAATGAGCGAGTACATCCTGGATTAATAATAATAATTGATGAGGCAACTTCCTGTTGTGTAATGCAATAACTGATTAATAATGAATAATTTAGTGGTTGACAATAATATTCGTAAGATGATTGGAATGCTGGATTGTGCTGAGCAGGTAAGATGAGGAAAGGCACGAGGCGAAGTGAAGGTAGGCAAAAAGGTAGGGCTGGTAAGGAGACGGGTAGGATCCGTCCCTCACATTCCTCTTCTTGGGATTCTTCGTCCTCGAAGAAAATTTTCCATTGATACCGTCTGCTTCCGAACTTCAGGGGAGATCTTCCGTGGGCCTGGAAGGGCGAGTACAAATGCGGGGGGGGGTGACGATCGGCCATGGTGAGAATGGTGGGGCGATGAGACGCGTGGATCCGGGGGAGGGGAGCGCGAGACGCGGCGGTCTGGACGCAATGAGCTGGCTGGGACGCACAGGGTGGAGAATCTCCAGGTGAGCGCGACAAATGGAGAGGAAGGAGATGATTATGGTTGATTGCTGCATACGAGGTGCGACGAAAGATCTGACATGCCAAAAAAATGGTTCCGGCAACAAGAAGAAAGGCAAGCAATCCCACAAGGATCCATGTGGACCGGTCGTAGGCGTAATGCTGGTTGTTACTGGATGAGCGCGGAATAGTTTGGTTAGCCACAGACATGACATCGGGGTGGCGCAAGAGGTCGATAAATGACGAACTAGCCGAGATCCAGGAGGGTAGCAAGCCAATGTGTCCGTAGAGGACAAGGAGGATTGTCAGAGAATTGGCATAACCCATGGGTCTGCTGAGATGGCTAGACGTTGTAGCGGGTGAAATGTGCGTTGATGTCTGTGTGCGACGCGTTGGTGGGAGTCGAGTTGGAGTTGTTTGGTGTGTGTGATTAATTCGGAGTTGCAAGGTACAGCGAGAAGTCGGCTATCGTAAAAGGATACCGCGTGTGTTGTGCCGGTATTAGGAGAAACCATGTGATGGGGTTCACCAAAAGGAGTTGGGGCAAGTGGGCAGGGTCAACCGAAGGTGCGAGCAGCTTGCAAATCCTATCCGAGCGTCTTCAGGTGTAATTCCCACAATGAGGGTCGTGTTGATATTTGAAGCCGTGACGAGATGTCTTCTGCGATGTGTTGGAGGAAGGAGTCCCGTGAAGAAACGAAGAGTTGATCATTTTTATACGAATATATTGTTGATATTAGTGTTGTAAAAAGAATAAACATTATTGGTTTTGAATTGAATGAACTTGAAGAGTTCATTGTGCGGTTACGCAACTCTTTTTATCGTTGAATGTTATTTCCAGTAACTGGATTGGAATGTGCAAAAACTGCATCTTTTGTTGTTTCCTGTTTACCATGCTGTATAGCAATTCTTGTTTGAAAAGGGATGTTGAGCTTATAATTCGTCTTAAAAATTAGTAGCTATTCAGCATGATTTTATAATTTTGAAATTTTTATAGTATTTTGATAGATTTTTAAACTTAAAATTAGAGAAAGGTGAGAAGGTTATCCTAAAGATATGTTCTATAGGAATTTCTGTTCTACTAACCTATACCTGTCGCAGTATGGACTTATCAAAGCATACTAAAGGCTTAGTGAAACTAAATTAGGAATAATTATGTAAGAAAAGGGCAGACTAAGTATGACCTGGATTAGTGATGACCTAAGTCAACTATGCCAAATCATAGAGAGTCAGTGGTCTTAACCTAACTATTGGAGGCCAATCGTGGATTGGACGGTTCATCTTAAAAGATGATTTGCCAGGGTCCAGGATTGTACTCCGTTTTAATGTGAAATATAGGAAATAAGGAGATGCGTGTTTAAATTTTACTGGTGATCTGTAGCGATTCATAGTTTATCTAGACTTGCTGAGGGAAAACTCTTGATTCCTGACTAAAGTCTTTCTAACATAAACTTACGAGTGTATTGACTTATGAAGAACGAATTCTAAACTTAAGCCTGTACTGACTATGAGCTTAGAGGAAAGAGTAAGTCGAGATGGCAACATTGCATGACGGGTTATGACTCAAGGTCCACCGGAGGGTGTCGTAAATGTTGCGATCTTGATTTACTTATGAAAGGAGTGAAGTAGTTTCTGCCAGGTACGAATAAACTGGGCAAATTCTAAAGGAGGGGTGCCCTCAAAAAGAAAGTGGGATAACGTGCGGAGAGCAACAGTGTTCCCGTAAGACCATGCAAAGAGGGCGGCAAAAGGAACTTCACTGATTTCACCAGAACAAGCCAGCATAAAGAGGGTGGTTTGGCCTTATTCATATGTCGAACAGATACGTTTATCTATCCGGTTATTGGCCCATGTGATATCAATAGGGTATTGTATACTAAGGGGTCAAGAGAATGACCTCATTTATACAAGGCTTGTAATAGTTATCTATAAATGTACTTAGGTACTTATAACAATAAGTAGACTGATCATCTTAATGTAATTGTGAAGAAACGGAGGGAAAGCTAAAACTTTCAAATGAGAGTTGTTAATGACTGTGCTTTGTTAAGTATGAAGAACCTGCGAATAAAATGTCTGATTCGGGATTTGGCTAAGAAATTTCCCTAGCGAGAAAACTAAGCTAATTCAATAGAATCAAGAAAATAACTTAAAGAGACGGTCTTCTACTTATAGACGTATCGCTCTAGAGAGAAAAAAAAAAGAAAAGAAAAGAGAGGAATAATGTAACTGTAGAAATTGACAGAAAATTATAATGCGTGTCCCATGATTCATGACTCAACATGAGTAATGGGGCTGATTGCATTGTTCAGGAGTAAATTAGTTTTAGAAAGGTTTAGTGGGGCAGCGACCTAGGTCGTTTCTCCATACTTTCAAGGCGTAAAGGCGAGTTTTAATACACAAGAGACCATCGCGTCCCCTTGGGTTCCTAGGCGATAAGGATTTTCTCTTCCCTTGTTCGGGGGTGCCATTAAGACTGATTATTGCCTGTTTGGGTACTTAATCGTATACATCTGAAATAAAATCATGTGAAAAGACTGCTATGTTATTACTGATAATAAAAGGCAAGGTAATGGAGAAGATATAAAACAGTTTTATCTTCTCCACAGGGCGTTTGGACGAAGGTGAAAATATTTTATTCTACTCGTGAGGAGAAATTAAATGACAGTTAAAGGATTTCCAGATCGGATTCAGAGAACTGGAGATTTTCTTTAGAATGGGACTATCTGTCAACAGCGTATTGTCTGATTATGCGAATAGAATTGAAGGATCCGTCCTGACCATGATCCACAAGCAGAGGCATACAAAGTGTATAGGCCTGATGATCTGACCAGAACGAAAGTGCCATTGAAACGTTAGGCCCGGTGTCTTATCGGTCACCTTGACTGTGAGTGCAGGGACTTAAAGGAAAGGTAACTTGAAAAGGAGAGTTGGACGTATCCAAGATGACTCTTGTGAAAGTTTATCAAGGCTTAGCAAAGAAGAGGTAGTTACAACGAGTTGTAATGCTTTATGCTAGCATAGTGAACTACTCGTGCAATTTCCTTGCTTATATGGTAGAAGTCATACTTGCAGACCTGAAATGTAATTCATCCCATAGAAACAGAAGAAGATTCTGATAGCGATATGGCAGGTGACAAGATATGAGGTAATGGGGGGAAAAGGAGAATCACGATAAGACAACGTAAAGGATCGGATAAAGCATGTGTGACGAGGAATACATATAAAGCTGGCGGGCTTAAAAGGATTGGTAGGTGAAAGTTGTTCTTTCCCATGCTGATAGCTTCGCTTATGATTACTATCCCTCAACATTCCCCACGGGAAGGAGATCTCAATGACACCGGCTCGATGCTCACCTTTTCGGGGACTTGTCCTTTGCAAAGCGAGGGAAAAGGGAGATCAAGGAAAGAAAAAGAGGGTATTGTTAATGTATTAGTCGGGCGAATCGGAATAGAGCGCATTAATGCTAAGCTTGGTTAAAGACCGTCCCTCATCTAGAGCTATCGAGGCAATGTACGAGAGGCTAAGTCCGTCCCCCAGAGGGGATTGAGGCGGAAAAATGCTCTCAGTTTGAGGATTTTAAGAAAAATTGAGTGACGGGAAGACTTTGCTGTGGCAATCCTGAGGGATGTTAAAGGCACTGTTTATGCTAAATCTTCTTGAATGTCAAATATCGCGTATCTACCAAAGGAAAAGGATGGATTGAAAGGCTTGAACTTGTTCAAGGGTTGGTTATGTAAAGTAACTGAACGTAAGCGGAGGAAAGCAAGCGAATAATGCAAAAAAGGGGGTTGAACATAAAGATTTTGTCCTACCGCTCTGCAGGCAAATCGAACCTGTGCTACCCGATATTCATCACATGTAAACATGTGATGATGCAATGGCTTAGTTATTATTATTTGTTAAATGAGCGTAAATCTGACCTAGTGACTAGTCACGAGGTTTTTACAGACAACAAGGTGGATTAAAAGAGTTTTGTTGGAGTAGGCCGGGGCCAAAAAAAACTTGTAAGTCTATAGCAAGAGGGGTAAAAGCGGGAAGCTTTTACTTATTGAAGTAGAGGATAATCAAACCAAAATCTTGATTATTCTATAACCTTAGAAACCATAAATGAGGTATCAAGAAAATTGATTCTATGACATAAGTCCATGACCCATCATAAAGAGACAGGCAAGAGCCATGTCACTTGGTCTGTGTTAATTTACGGAAAGGAGGATAATTATTGTATACCTGGTTGTATAGAAAGCTATCGTAGATTAGGGAAAGCTTTTACTTCTACGGATAGGAGACAATTACTGAGGTAATTACAAAGGGGATTTTCCAAGAGTAAAGGAGGTTATGTACTTCCCTGAAAGGTGTAGCGGCTTCTCCGTTGTGTTCTTGACTAAAATCCATTTGGTTTAGGAGTAGCTAGAGGCACGTTGTATATGTCTGACGACGTGTATGAAGTCCCAGGAGTATCTGGAGCGTAAAAGTATGATGCTTGGGGAGAAAGGAAAGGTGTTGATTGATTCTTGGAACGTACCGGAGAATTTCTTCTCAGGTGAGCTCTGTTCTTCAGTATGAGATGTTTGTGGTCCTGGATGACTGATATCTGTCATGCCATTCCGGGGGGTGATTACCGTGAGGGTCCTATTGGTGGTGTCGGTCACCAGAGGAGTAAGGGCTCCTAATGTGTTGGCGGAGGACTCCTGTTGAGTTGCGGGTGTCGAGTTTCCAACTGTTCGGAGGCCTTTCGCGTTCTTGAGGACGAAGTTCTTATATTTGATTCTCAACTTAAAAAGGCATTTGTTATATTGGTGTATTACTGAAGTTGCGTTGCGGGTAGTTCTAGTCCGCGTGCGTCCGATGAAGGATGTTTGGGCGCTCATAATGAGGAGGATTTGTTGACATATTTCTTGATACTTAATCCCAAGGTCTGAGTTCATGATGCCTTCGGGGAGTACTGCCAGGTCCTTAATGTTGACTGGGTGGGATTCTGCAGGGCGACGTATATTAGTTGACCAGTCTTCACGTGTGAAGAGTACTGGGTCCATCAAGTCGTAGACTGGCTCGAGGTCGTGCATTAATTTTCTATAGCAAGGGGAGCAAGCAGCTTCCTGTATGCGTTGACTCATGGCATCCAATTTCTCTGTGCAATTCATGCACCGTGTTGTAGGGGAGCTATCCCCTGTGGAGATGTTCTCATCTTCGGATGACGATTCATCCTGTTGGTCCATTTGTTGTGTCAGCTCGGGAGAATTGGATGCGTCAGGATCATTGGCAGGAGGTCCTTGAGATCCCGTGGCATTGTTGGTAGGAGGGAGATTGTTTCTCCGAACTTTTTCATGAAGGATGGCCTTATATTTCCACAGGTCATGAAATGACTTGAGGATGAAATTGACGTAATCTCGCTTGGCGAAGTATAGGTCTTTATGAATGGCGATGACCCTTTCTGGGTCGATCTCCTTTTGGCGGTCTGAAAATACAAGGAAGTCTAAGTGCCTGCTGGCCTGAACCTTGGTGAGAACTTGTTGTCCTATTTGATTGTTGAGTTCTTCAAGCTTAGATAGAGTGGCTTCCTCGGTTTCCAAGGCTTCCGTGTCTAATTTTGCTACTTCTTGCCGTACGGCGTTGTACCCGTAGTAGTCTATTTCGGGCGGGCCGATAGGAGGAGGAAAAATTTGTTGACCAGCGAATATGATGTCTTGATACGGCTGCATCATCTTGATGATGTTGTATTCGCAGATGTGACATATTATGTCGTATCTCAGCGATGCTGGTGCTATGATTCGCTTACCGCAGTCCTTGCAGTAGCGGTAGATCAATATCTACCGCGGTCCATAAGATATGGTAGCGGTCCATAAGATGTTGTTTCTTTGCTGTGGGTGATAAATCCACAGGAGTCGCGCTGACTGTTGTTGGAGGCGCTGTATGCGTCATAGTTGAGACTGGGGGAGTATTGTTAGCTCTAGTTGAGACTGGAGAAGCTTGTGGACAAGGTCGGTGTTGGACTTCCTGGGCGGGTGTCGTGGCTGCCCGCTTGAGGGTTCGTGCTTTTGCGTTTTTGACTGCGTATGTTGGGTTCCGGTTATATGTCGGTAGTTGTCCTGTTAAGGTGCGAAATGCCGTTGGTAAGGTTGGGTGATTATAACGGATCTGGTAGCCGCTATCCGGGTCTTCCAAGAAGACGCCTCGACTAGGCGGGACGTCAAAGGTGTCTCGTCCTAGCCATCGGTTAATGGGGTATGGTTTCGCAGTCCTATACCGGATGGTTGAACCGGGAGGCGCGTGTATTGGGATGTCTTCAGGTTTCAAGATTGTTTGTGGATCTCGGCATCCTGGAGGAGGATGGGTAAAGTGCCATGCTCTGTTTGATGTTTGGATTGCAGACTGTTCCACAGTTTTGTCGCTTTTAGTGATGGCGTGTTGATACGGACCGTCGGGCTGGTAATTATAAAATTCCGTATGCATGTTATCGGTGACGGGGAAGCGTCTGGGGCGCTCATTGTTGTGGATTGTCTGTACTTCGGATGGCATTGCTTGTCCTGAATTCACTTCATTATTGTATCTTCGCATGTCCAGGGTGCCGTGGCTACGTCAGTTTCCGTATACTGGTGTTTTTCGACAATTGCGTGGTTTCCGTTGTGGCGGATTAGAAGCATGTCTGGTAGGAGTTTTCCTCGCCGGTAGAAATTGATAATTATTCGTGAGTAGAATTCTGCTGTGAGAGCTACTGTTGCAAGACGAAGATCAGGTATGTCTGGATGTTTCATCGTGATCATCCCCATCTCGGGTGCGGGGTAGTTGAGGCACACGTCGTAGGTTTTGACGGTAGACGGTGCAAAGCGAATGCTTGTCTCGTGCGTATTCTGCGTAGCCATCTTTCTAATCAATACTTAATAAAATGGCACAGTTTTATGGTAAGGAGTATACAACAGATGATTAGGCTAAACTGCACGATCAATATGCACATGGCGAAAAACTTATTCTGGGCCAGGAGGTCGGTAAGGCTTTTTCTTCGTAAGCCGGGGTGAGTTTTGGTCTGGCAAGCTGCTAGGGCGAAAATATTCAACCGTACTATCCTTTTTGCATGAGCTTTGCGTGACATAAGTAGTAATCCTGTTTCAGAGGAGAAGAAAGACCATGTAATGCACATCGAGAGAAAAAAAAGAAAGAAAAGAGAGAAAAAAAAATTGTTATTCTGGATGGCTTATTGGTTTGTGGCATTGTTAATTTTGCTCGGCCTGGTGTCTTTACGGTCGAAACCTATAGAGACAGGCCATATGTTAGACTGGTCGTGACCGGTTTCTGACATGAGCATGTATGGCCGAAATCTTTCTGCTATGAGGAAGGCGGGGCATTCTGAGTCTGGACTCAATCGTGCCGTTGAGAAAAAGAAAAGAAAGAAAAAAAAGAAAAATTGAGAGACGAGTCTTTCAATTATATTCCAAATGATGCTGGAATTCACAAGTGTTATAAATGAGCTTATGAAAATTAAAGATCAAACTATACCAAATGGTGAGTGACCGTTGCTGATTTTATTCAGGGATGAGGCGTGAAAGGAGAGAGCAAAAAATTCGTACTTTCCAATAATATTCGTAAGGAAAAAGTGAACTGGGCACTAAGATTACAGTTAACACCATGAAAGTAGTCCAGGGACTAATGTCTAGAGGAGTTGCAGACTAATTTGTCCACAGTTTAGGATTGAAAGGCAAGTAATGGAACTATTCTGGTTTCCTTAAAAGAATGTACACGAGAAGGAGTGGCTACTATATTCTTAAAGTTTTGTAGGAGTAAAAGGATGGGTAAGCTTATTAGGAAAGAAGGGTGATTGATTGATCCAGTCGTAACTGGAAACAAGCTTTTCATGCTTCAGAGACTGATGCGTAAGCAAATTCTTGCTCAGCATACTTGTCGTGGGGAGAAAATTTTAAGATAGATGCGCTGAGTAAGCAAAGACAAAAGAGGAAAATTACGGCCTTACTTAGGCCTGTAAAGGACTCTTGATGAATTGCTATTTGAGCGTAGAAAGGGTCTTACTATGTATGTGAGGGGGGGAGAGTATGGACCATTTGTCCAACGAGCCGACCTACATAAGAAAGTGAGAGTTGAGTTTTAGCTGTATTTGCTTGCTAAAGGAGAATTGAAATGATGGGAGTAGCGGCAATGACCATAAGGGTAGATTTTTATGGCTGATGAAGGTCCTATGATAAGGAATAAAGGAAAGGCAGCTTCCCGTGTCATAGACGAATTTATGAACCAAAGGAATGCTGTGCAGATAAAGGGATGAATGAATGGGTCCCTTTACCCTTGTAGAGGCTAAGAATTGAAAGACCATGTTATGAGTAAAAGGACGTACCGCTAGTTGTTACTTATGGGATGAAAGGGTCTTCCTCTTCTAGGGAAATTGGCCTTGCTAGGCAATTTCCTCAGAAGAATCGTGATACTGCTTTAGAAAGACCATGAGATGATAGGGTTTTCCTCTTCTGGGGAAATTGGCTATTTTACTAGTCAATTTCTCCGGAAGATTGGCAGGTGGAAAATTTAATAACATTCTGTCTAAAGAGAATGAAAATAATTGTAAGGAAAAGAAATTTTTCCTCTTCTCGGGAAATTGACTATTGTTGGGCAATTTCCACGTGAATACGCATGTTTTTAGTAGGAGGGTATAATTGAGGGAATATTAGTGGGAGAAGAATTAGTTCTCTTATTTAAAAATAAAAAAAAAGTAAAGAAAGGTACTTGATAAACCAATGTCAGAGGGGTCAAGTCAGTATGACTATGATTACTGTCGGTTGGATTGTCCTGGGGCCTTTGCTTCATTTGGTCGTAATAGGTCGGGACAGTTTCGTTGAAAATGGTAAGGACTATTACAGAAGTTACAGGTTTGGGTCGCATTATATGCAGGGCGTAGACGGCCACGGCGGGTACGTACTTGTGGTACGACTTGGGTATGAACTTGAGGTATTGCTGGTGCAGATGGATCGTATGAAGTTACGTAATGATTCTGGCATTGTCCGTGGGGATTATTTCCTTGGAGGTACTGGTGCCTGGTTGGTGGCTCGTTACATATCTGGATCAAGAGGGGTTCCATTGGGGAAGGCCAGTTGGCGTGTGGGTTTCCTCGGAATAAAATATCTGCGTGACTGGTTATTCCAGCAATAGGGAGCATACTTGGTCGTCTTGTAGGGGGTGCATTGGTGTATGGCTCGGTTTGTGTTTGTTGAGATATTCTTGTTTTTCTTAGCGGTGGGCATGATGGTGTCATAGAGAGTGACCTTGGTTTACGTTTCCTTCTAGAACCCTGTGGTATTGAGGGGAAGTCTTGAGATTTCGGGAGGGGAGGAGTCCCAAGCTGATGATCTGGAGGTAACAGTTGTGGCATTGGGGTTGCTCCCCTTGACGATGATGGTATGCTCATCATATCCCAAGGGATTGTGCTTTGTTCCCTTTCTTTTTGCTCGGAAACGTGTCTGTAAGATGAGTCGGAAGTTGGCGGTAGAGAAGGCGGACCTGTCTCTCCGAAGGGTGATATGTTATGACAGCTCTCTAGCCATGACGATTCCTGGTGAGAAGAGCCGAGCGATGACGTATACGGTTGGGGTGGGCATATATCCGTTTTGGGGGTGACCTCATGGTATGGCCATCCTGGAGGTGGCACATCTCCATGGGTGTGTTCTACAGAGCTGCTGGATGCTGCTAGAGGAAGCGACCGAGAAGGTACCGTACCTGTGGGTTTCTCAGGGTGATTCTGTAAAGGGGCTTCGTCTGCGGTGCAAGCTTGATGTAGAATGGTTATGGTGGTATTAAGGTTGTCTGGGTCCTGTGTCCCGGAGCAAGGCTCTTGGTTGCACGGGACTTGGCGCGTTACGGCGGTCATTTGCCTATGTGATAACGTCTCTGGACATACCAGGTCCAAGGCGTCAAGTTGTTGATCACCGAGGTAGGAAATTATTATGCGGGGAGTCTGCGGATGGTGTGATGGTTGTACTTGTGGGACTAATAGTGGATTGTCCCTATAGACGTTTTCCGTATGATGTACAGAAATTGTCTGAGGTGGCTGGATCAAGGCTTGAGCTAGAAGCGCGTAGATTCCGAGGTGACGGTCGATCGCCGTTACTAGGGCTAGTGACTTATCACGGCTGTGACTATGCATCGGCGTTGTTTTCCAGACATTGTGTCGGACTTCTGGACTGGTGTAACCTTGGAGTTGTGAATGCCGGAGATGAATCAGACGGAAGTAATAGATCCACGTAGGGATGTTTATTATTCGTACATGGAGTTGATCGTGAAGTTGATGATTAACTTCCCTGAAGCTGATGGTGTGTAGCGTGTCGTCCAGTCTTGACAGGCTCCGAAAAAGGGGTTGATGACACGGATGGTGGTATTGACATAAAAGAGTAGCGTGTGTTAGCGGAATTGTCGTCTTTTCGACGGAAGAGGGTGGGTCTCCTTTTGACGAGGCTATTGTTCCGCTAGGCGAGGAAGTTGTGTGTGTCACAGTGCTGTCCATACTAGGCGAGATGGTGGTTATTGGGATGCAATAACTACCAGTAGAGTTGGTTCGGACAGGGATTATTGCCGTTTTTCTGTCCAGAAAGCTGATCTCAGCTATCTCTTGGGACGTGGTGGTCAGTGTGTATGGACATCCAGGTGGTGACTCATCTCGGCGGGTGGCTGGAACTTGTTCCGGGGTATCTCCTGGGTATGCCGGAGAAGGCGACCGTCGAGATGTGGTACCTGGTGGTGTCGGTGCTTGTTTTCCCTGTGGAAAAATATGCGCTGGTGACAGAAGACCGTGTGTTCGTGAATTAGACCAAGGTTTTTGTACATTTGCTTCGTCTGGTTGGGGAGCGACCATAACCGGTTCCAGATCGGATGGGAATTCCCGTGGATGGGGAACCGTGGCGGCCTTGTCCTTCTCCGATGAGGTGTCCATGCGCGTAGAGATGATCTCGAGGATTCTCTGGCTCGTTGAGATCTCTTCATGGCGGTCAGTCTGGACTTGTTTAGGAGAGTCCGTTGGAGGTGCTGGAGGGGTTGACTGGCGAGATGCGGTCTCCGAAGGTATTAGCGTTGTAAGTGTACTCATACCGTAAGGGTTGGTCATAACCATAATCCATGGATATTAGTCAAGGAGTTGATAAGGAGGTGAGGTCCTAGACGTAGGCGCTTGTAATGACAGCAAGCGGCTTTCGAGTAGGCGTGCAACGACGTTGGTATGTACTATGGACATGTCCTGGTTATAAGAATTATTGAGAGCGGCTGTCCAGGCTTCTTGACGGGTCTCTGATGAGATAGGGCCTTGTCTTTGGAGCACTTGGAGGCGGCAAAGGTAGAAGTAGTGTAACCAGATGGGAACAGCTATGATCCGAAAGTCACCGATGAGATTGTTAATACAGAGTTGATCTTGCTGCAGACGCGTGACGATAAGGAAGTTATGGGCTGTATTAGGTTGGCTTGCAGCTTGTTCTAATTGCTGTGTTGCCAGTGGGCTCGTATTTTGGCTAAACACCAAGGTGTTATTCTGGATCATGGGGTGAAGGGTCATGAGGTTGAAGGGATGAGCAACTGGACCTGGGTCCAAGGAGCTGGAGAACATGTCGCTCCCGGATTTGTATGAGGGTTGTGGTTCCTTTACAACTTGTGACTGGTGTATCCCTTTAGGAGGTGATCCTTGAGGGGTAAATCCTAGGGAACCTTTGTTGTTGGATTGGGAATGTAGTCGGACAGGAGTAGGAGGCGGTGCAACCAACTGTGATGATGTGGTCGTGGTTCCCACAAGCTGTCGTGGTAGTGAAGGGTAAGTTAGGGATGGAGTTAGACCCGAATGCATGAATGGATCGTCATGACTTAGCAGAATGCTGGTTGACGGTATTGTTCCCATGTTGGCTAGGAACGTTGGCTGAACCGTTGGTATTGCCTGTGGGGGAGTTGATTCCACGAATACTTCTGTGGGTGAAGGTAATTGTTGGGGAGAGTGGTGTTTCTCATTGGCAATCGTGTATGGCTGGTTCGGAGTGGTTTCCCAAGGTAAAGGAGCTGTTGGGTTGGTTTGTGGAAGTGCCATTGGGTTGATTACGTATGTCAAGTCCATCGCGGTTGTTTCGGTGGGCTCCGGTGAACGGAATATGCCTGTGTTTACCTGGGCCTTGGTATGGCACTTGGGTAGCGGTGTCTCACTGGTCCAGCACCAGTCAATTGAACATAGTTGGTCTGGTTCCAGGGGACATCGAATGTTTTGCTGGTATTTCAAGATGACCGACAGTCGAAGGAGTTGTGACAACCTGTGGTCTTGTGGTAGTGGTTCCCACTGGTTGTTGCGGTATGGTTACTTGGAAATGGGGTGGGGGTGAGTTCCAACAAGGGTCTATGGGGTGGTGACCCGATGGAGTACTGATTATTGGTGAAGTTTCCATAGAGGTTGGGTTAAATGATTTTATCGAAGGTGCGGCCTGTGTCGGAGTTGACTCCACGGATACCTCTGTATATGGAAGTATGTTGTGTAGGACCTGCCGACGAACGTTGGCGGTACTGGGTGGATGAATCCGAGTGGTTCCCTGAGTTGGTGGTGCTGTTGACCCGGTTTACGGAGGTGGACTCAAGGAGGTATCAACGGTATTACACCTAGGGTTGGGTAGGGGTTCATGATTCGGTTCATCCTGGTATGCTGAGGTGTTCTTAGTGGTACTGCCGTTGTTGTTGTTATCTGTTAACGAGACTAAAGAAGGCGGTATATTAGTGTCTTTGATGGTTCTTGTAGAGGTATTCTCATGTGGTATTGTAACCTCGAGAGGTTGGGCCATTTGAGAAGGAACCTCTATGGTACAATAGGGTATGGAAAAGTCGAGGAATTGAACACGTTCCTCAGGAAATAGAATGGGTGATGTTGAAAGAGGGCTATCGTTTGTCGAAACAGTGGTAGTCATAGCAACATCATGGTTATGGAGGTTAGGCAAACCCGAAGGTGTTGCACTAGGGTCTGTGGTTGGTCTCTCTGGAGAGGTTACAACCGGCTGAATATCAGCCCAGGAGTGGGGAGGTCGAAGTGTGATTGACCTTTCCCAGGACAATAGATGGTTCATGTCCTTGAGGTTGTTAGCGCTATAAGGAGTCAAGGCGACTGTAATAGCTCGGGAGCTATTGTCAATCGCGTTGTTAAGTGCCATAGTGGGTAAGGGCTCATTTGTTAGAGACGAGTCTCGGTTTGTTAGATGAGAAGGTTGTGGTACACTTAGGTGTACAGGAACCTGTAGTGAAGACGAATCTTCGCTACTAGGAGTTGATTGCTCGAGAGGTCGAGACCTTTCGTCGCTGTTGGAGATGGGTGGACAAATGGAGGTCATTGTAGGATTTGACCGTCCAAGGTTGTTGGCGTGCCTACACCGTGGTAGGGTCCGTGCGGGAGAACCATGTATTGTGGATGGTTGTGCAGGAGCCTGGTTAGAAGCAGGGCATCGCATGTTGAGCCCATCCTGTCGGGAAGATTCATCGAGGAATTCCCATTGTGGATGACAAGCCATTTGAGATGGCTGAGCTTGGCGATGACGATGACGTTGCTTCATAGGGATAGTTGTGGTGTTGGAGAAGAAAACTGTTGGGTTGAAAGACACAAATTAGAATATTTAAAAAAATATGGAAGAAAGTGAATCTATCCTTTATTGACAGCGTATCTATTCCCCTGTGGTATGTTAATAAAGAGAATCAACTTATCCTTGGGGAGGAGATCTCCTCAACATTAACTCACTTGTTCCCGGATATTGGTTAGGACGTGTCTTACGCAAAGCAAGGAGGAGGGAGAATGAAGGAAGAGGGTATATAGGCTTTAGTTAGTGTTTCAGTTGGGTAGGTCAAGGTAGGACGCATTAATTCTAAGCTTGGTAAAAGACCGTCATTTACCTAAGGTAGGAACTCTAGGGTAATATTGAGGAGGCTAAGTCCGTCCCTCAAAAGGGTAATAATAAACCACCCTTGGGGGGGA
>JAQFXU010002689.1:0-19443 GCA_034693705.1 Spatulosminthurus flaviceps
CATTCATACCTTCAGCACATGCATTTATACCTCGCGGAGGTATGAATCTCAAAACGTCTTGTGGATGTATGAATGTTGATACTTTCTTTATATTTATACCTCCAGCGAGCATGAAGATCTATAGCCCAACGTAACGGACGGAACGTGTGGGTATACACACACCATACGAGCACGATGCGTAATTTTAAAAAACTAGCGGTTTAGCAAGAATATCTGTGCCACACTTGTTTATTAACTAGCAGCGAGTGCTCGCACCTCGCACAGTGCTGTTTAATAACATAAACAGTAAATTCTGCAAGAAATCGAAGCATGCATATCATATTCTCATTGTATTAAAGTCACATAACTAACTATCCATGCGGAGTTAATAGTTCATAAGAATAACAATAATTACAATTGTACGCAAAATAGCAGCGCTAGTAATAAAGAGTTTTATTTGATTTACCTGCTTTTGCTTGCTACACGATTTGTACAAATTTGCGGCAGTAGAGATAATGGAAGAATTAACTTAAAAGCTTGAGTATTAATTATTATCATTGAGTGGAATTTTAGCAGGTCTATTGACTATTCGGCTTATTCCGGAATTTCAGCATGTCCTATTATATGGGAATAAATTGAATCCTTGACCTTTTAACCATAACCTTCATAAGCAGCTTCCAAAATGTTGAAGTGGAAAAAGCTAACGCACATCAAAACGCAAAGGAAGTATGTATTTAGATAAGCAAAAACCTGGTTCAGAATGATGTACATGATATTAACTATGCAGTATGTACAGAGGTGTGAATAAGCTTCCTGAGGAATACGAAAAATATCTTATGTTTTATAGTGCTAAAAGTGAACTCCAGATCTCAAGGAGTCACGCTCATGCATATCCATGACAGAGGACAGTGATTACGGCCGCATGCAGAGTTTGGGATTGAGTGAGGTTATGGCCTTGTAGGAGTGGAGGTGAATGAACAGGATTAATTTTTCAGGTCCTTGTGTACGGAGACGATTGTTTCCCATGAACTTGTTGTCATTACTGAAGATGGGCTTTGATTCAGTGAGAGCTAAAACGTTTTTCCCGATTCCTGTGGGTATTGATGCCTGTAATTTATCAGAAAAGGTGCCTTACTAATTTTAAGGGTTACTGGATACCTAGAAATCCTTCCCCATTCTACAATAACAAACTTTACCTTTGTTATACAGCGACTACGTTTCTTTCCTATTTTTGTCTGAAGACAAACGTCTAAACGCGGGTCTTTTTACGGACCTTGGGATTCTCCGGCTATTATTATAACAATAAAAGGGAAAATTTTGGGAGAAAAATACCTGAACGTTTTGAAGAAATAAATATAAGGAGGAATACAATATCTAAGTAAGGACATGCATTGTTTTGTTGAAGATGGCTATGAAAGCGAGATTTGACTAGACAAATATTTTTATGGTGTGTGGATGATTCACGATAAGAAAAAGGGATTATACATTGGGGAGATCTAGAAAAATCTTAGCTTGCCCTCTCAAGGTTCCAATGGGTTATGAGTCCCTATGTGCATGAACCAAGGTATATATGCTAAGGACCACAACAATAGGCACAATAAAACTTATATATTAATAATATACGTTTTCTGGACATCCTACCTGGAGTCAAGCTACCTGGTATTACCTTCATGGGATTATCGAAAACTATATAAGGGATTTTACTTCAATTTTAGTCATTCTCAGTTTATCCATAGAAAGAAGCAATCTGCAGTAACTGTAGCTGCAATCATGAAACTCCGATTAGACTTGGTAGTTATTTCATTGGTGTTTCTAATCCAGCATTTTTATTTTGTTGGCTCGAATCCAGTAAACTTGGGGGAAACTGAAAAACAGGAACCGAATATCACGGAGACGCGTTCGGTTTCAGAAACTAGCCAGAAGTTGACCGTAAGCAAAGGGAATATTACAGCCCGAGTTGACGATGGAAATTCTAGTGAAGGAAGATCGGAGGACAACGTTGGTACAGAAAGTTTTGAAAGGTTCCTCTTTTCTGCATTTTCCGGCGGAAATACTGCTCAAAGTTCAACAAAAAATGTCAGTGGAAACGCAGAAGGAAGTACTTCTGATGAAAGGTCAGAGAGAAATGGCACAACTGGAATTTCTGAAGGAAGTATCGCTGAAGGTTCCAAGGTGGAGGGGAGAGTCACAACCCGAGAGAAAGTCTCCGAAGTCAGAAACGTAACCTCATTCTTGGAACCTGCTTCAAGTAAGTAAAATTTAAAGTTATAAAAATACATATATCCATAAAAGTCTTGGTCTGGATTAAAATGCCAAATGCCATTCTACATGAGAGACCTAAATTCAATGGAGTCTTTGTGCCTTGTGCTGAGAATTTTAAGCGGAAATGGTTGAGATAAGATTTCGGTTAGAGGTTCAATATGTAACGTAATATTTTTGGTTGTGATTTTCTAGACTTAATAACCACTACCAAGGAGGATGCTTCTATCGCGAGGTCCAACCTGACTTTGAGTAATGCCACTCTCCCGCATAATCATACACGTGATAAATATAAAATTTTCTACGTAATTCATAGTTAATAAGGCTCTGCAGGGACAGGATGATAATTTTATTTTCCTATATCTGTATTCTAAATTCTACACATGTTTCCTACCCGGAAAATTCGGATATTTTTCGAAATTTGTCGTATCCTAAACGATGCGGTCGGGTGGATGTATAAAATAATCTCATCTTATCCCAAAAACTCAGATATGATAAAAATTATTATCAGATCCACGCAGATCCGGGGTTAATTCGTCAAATATTTTACTTAATAAATTAAATACTTATTTCATTATAAAAAATCGAAACCTATAAATTGCATGTATGGATTAGCTACTTTTTTTTAAAATTAGCCTTAAATACAGCATCATGTTCATACTCATGGGTTGTACTGAAAACAATTTCATATTCAAACATTGCATTGCTTCTCACATATACTGAAAAAAGAATAAATTTGTTTTTAATAATTAGAACCGAAACCTGTAGATCATGGACCTATAATTCTACGTCCAAAGGAAAAACCTACAGTGGAGCCGATTTTAATACCCCTTCGTCACCCCCAGTCCGTAGATGTAACTTGTCCTCACTGCGGAAATGCCCAGCGCTGTGACAAATCTGACCAGATCTGCAGGTCCTTTTGTTCCCATTGTGGCAGCAGTTTAATTGATGAGCCTCGTAAGTATATCCTAGAACAATGTAGAAAATCTCTGCAAAATATACTATAAGTACCTGAAGGAAAGCAAAATAGATTTTTCATAGTCCACAAAAAATGCCTTACTGCGGTCAACCCATTTGCAAAAATCTATTATGTATATGTTATAAAATGTAAATACAAACCGCTGCCCTCCGAAGAACTCTTCTGAAAATTCGACTCGTTTACCTCTATCTATAAAATCTATTTTCTAATGCTTCAGGTACTTTGTAGATTTAGTTGTCTATGTTGCTTATACCTTGCCTGAGCGCATAGCATTCCAACATTATGTATACCCTTTCAAGTTTTACAATTTAATGAAGGACTACTTTTACTAGCCAATCCAGAGAGCAAGGCGCCGGAAATACGACTCGTGCCGGTCGAAGCGGATGTTAACCTAAGCAGACGGGAGATTATGCAGAGGCGTTTAAATTTCCAGGTGTGCAGCCAATATTTTATGCAAAATCTTTGCAGGGTCTTTTAATGATTAATGTGACTTTTTCAGAGAACACAACAATTTATGCGATCCATCGAGCCGGAAATTAGTGCTCAAGGTAATGCTGAATTTCAGAACCCTCCGGAGCCTCTTATAACATTGAATGGGAGAGCCGTGCAGTTAGAAAGTGTTCGCCAAGAGGAACCGGGCGCCAACAAACCATCTACTTTCACTGAGAAGGTGAAATGGCTATTTGGATTTGGTGAAGAAAGTCCGAAACCACAACAAGCAAGAACCCCTTTAGAATTTTCCACCACACATTCTGCTCAACCAAAATTTGAGAATCTAGCACACAATCCAAGTTCTCAGCAAAATGCCACTACCGGAATTTTTAATTGTCCTTTCAGTAAACTGCAAAGGTTGAAGCTTCTAAAAGCTTCATCAGGTCAGTAAGTGATAGGTCTGTATGTCTTCGCTCTCAAATATTTTTTGATTACATGTCATCATTTTTAATTTTCGCCAGTTGCTTCTCATAAAGCACAGGGATATAATTTATAAATTTTATTTATGAGGATGCAATAATTACAATTGTAACTTTATGTCAAAGAACAATATTAAATGCAGAACAAACACGTTAATAAGGCCGCCAGCCTCTAGCGCTTCTAATGATATTATTCCTGTAAAAAATCATACGTTGCTGTCAGAGTAGCAGTAAAAATATGCATTTTAACAACTATTCCAATTGCCGAGCTGCTTTATCCATCCGCACACAGTAAATTCATAAAATATTCCGTCTATCTCGAACACTAAAAACTTTTAATAACAGTTGAGCTCATGCAGCATACTAAGTTAGTTTAATTTCTGCCTTCTGGCTTGCAAATCGTGGTGGCTAAATACCTTCAATAATTAAGTAATAAACTACATACAGCATCATTTATTCGCACCACCCACATATGTATTTGCATGTAAAGTTCACCTCAATCTACCAAGTGTGAATGGGGATGGGAAGTTTGGGAATGGGAAGAATAAAAGTATTACCTAAAAAAAGAGGGTGATTAATTTATCCACTAAGCAATTTCCTTTCCCACATTTCACTCAATGAATGAGTGGCTCGCTTTTTCTCACACCTCTTCTTTTCTTTGCTCAACTATACCCACCCCTTCTAAAATATTAATACCGACGGATGACTTTGAGCAAATGAAAAGAATATTAATGCAAACGCACTTGCACATCCACTTAATCATACCATAACTCATCATATCCATACATATACACACATATCCAGTACCCATTGTACGAAGCTCGTCGACAGATATGATTAACAACAGTATTAACTCTGCGGAACACATATATAAAGTCTTTTATCGGTGCTTGTAATTCCGCCTTTTATTACTACTACCTAGTACATTGAAATAAGGGTTAAACTAAACCCAGAATAAATAATACCAGGACTGAAGCTGCTATTTACGTTGACAGACATACAGTACAGTATAAATAAGTCAGCCTGCGATAAAACTTTACCGGTTGCCGGTAGATAACATTTTAAATTCAAATTACACAAGAAAAAAAACCCATCCATTGAAAAAATTATGTGCAATGTGTCACATCAAAAATCTCATAAACATCAGCACATATTTAAAGGTAACAACTATGCATAAAAATCAGTGTAAGTATGTATTATGTATTGGTAAAAAAAATTACAAAAGAAGCAACGAATGTGAATTCCTTTTAGGGGATCGAACTCCATCATTCCAAATATACTGTTCAGAGGAAACTCCATTCAGCAATAAAAATGCAGCCAACGAACATGGTAAAGTTTCAAGCAATTGTATATATAATAGCAACTTAAATAGACCACATTGAAGAGCAGTACACTTGTGCCAGTGACACTATACGTACTCTATAGATACAAACTTAGTTTACTTACTCAGCCATAAATATTTAATTCCACTCTTTCCACATATTTTCAGCTCCCCATTTTTTACCCTACAGAATTACATGCTCATTCAGTCAAACACATTTCACATAAAAAAGCCCTCCTCATATGTATACATGTATAAAGCGGAACAGTACTCTCTTAACACATGTCCATGATAAAATTTGGAACAAAAACTAAACTTTCAATCATTCCCATGTATACATATATCTCCATGACTATTTAAAGACCTAACGACTCTCCCCCAATGTCCAGCTCTGATATAAACCAGCATTTTAACCATATAATGGGTAGTTGACGTTAAGTCGTGCAAGATAGAGTTTTTGTGTGAGTATATGCCCGTGTAAAGTACATTGCCTCCTTGCTCAAGCTTTTATTCCAAACAGCTTCAGCTTCTAAGCAACTTAAGTGTAAGTAACTTCTCCTTTCTTACATCTCATCTCCTTCGTATCTTTTTCTCAACCGAAAGCCCATGTTTACTATATACTTAAAAATTCTTTCATGTATTTAACAAGTCTAGTTCCTACTTCCAAGTCTCTTCTATACATATCCACTGCTATTCCATGTTCTATACTGTCAAACCATGGTAAAAACTTTCGTCCTTTTAAACCATCAAACCATGATGCAATGCAATGGCAGGATGAAAAAAAAAGAGGAAAAGGAACGGGCAGGGAGGGAAGATCCTCAACAGATCCTACCTATCAGTCTCATACATAATAGCATACATACCCATTCTTTATACCATCCTTTACCAAACAAATGTTCACTCTTTCACTCTCTGCTCAAGAAAAGATGTGCATGAAGGATGACGGACTGACGGATCGTCTACCGGTCTCTTATTTTTCTTTTGCATGTACACTTTCTTTATACATGCTTAATACCTATACATACCATACATTTTGTCTCTCATTCTTTTCGCATGTGCAGATAGAATAATTATTTTCTCGACAGCTTGTATTTATATTACCTGCAAAATGCCATCAACCACCAATAATAAACCTATCCCTCCCTAGAAATTGCACCAGAACTTATACTTTATCCATTCAAACTGTAAACACAATACAAACATAACCACACAAATTTTTTGACAGAACATAGTTTACTTCCCCCTTAAAAAATACATTGAGCTAACAAGCTAGCTATTAGTCCCAAAACAGAATGTATACTTTATGTACTTATACTTATATAGGAATAATCCAACAATTCTGACAATGAGCAATGGCACATTCTTATTACTGCCACTACCAGGCACAGAGTCCCAATAGATTCCCCATAGCTTGGCACGCAGCAAATTGTTTACTTAATATTGCTCCTCCTAATAATTATTATTACTCTATCTTAATATTCTATAGTTTCTTTAAGTAGAATTATTATTATTATTATATTCTATAGTATATAACACATCAAATTTAATCCCATTAGAATACAATAAGTTTATTTCCCTCATGGTATTTTTCCAGACCGGCAGTATCATACTTGTGTATAGAGTGTACACACAAGTAAGTTAAGCATATAAGCAAAGCAAAATTAAACCTCGCAAAGAATATACATAAATACATATACAGTTAAATCCAGGAGGAATAAATGAATTATTTATTGCGCAACTTGCTCCCTTGCTCATGGTGTAATGTGTGCATGTGTGTGTCTGTGAATGTGTAATATAATGAAATTAAATAAGTTGCTCTTCTGCCAATATCTACATAAAAGTAGCTATAGCACTGCCAAAGCTTTTTACATGAGATAAGCACTAAAGTCCTAGTCAAGTGTATCCTCAAGTTGGCGGTATAGCTTGAACATTTAGTTTTTCTTTTGCGTTCGATCATCGCATCGTAGTAAGTGTGTCCATGGATTTTGTACGTCTGTCTGTGATGTGAAGGAAGAAAAACTCCAGTGTAAAAGAGACTTTTCTCCCGAAAATTACATAGAAACTTTAAGCTTGTGAAAGTAACAAAGGTGTTTTCTGAGCGGGGAGCCGAAAACCGGCGGAAAAGCATTATTTTTTCATTTATTTAAAAAAGTAAGTTTGAGAAATTTGTGGTACGGTGATATTACATGTGTTTGAATTTAATCTCGTAAATGTTAACGAAGGTTAAATAGATTGGGAAAATTATCTGGAGATTGAGTTACATATTTATAACCAATATCAGTGTATTTTGAATGGATTAGATATTTTCGATGGGTTTGAGAGTATTGGGTTCTTTTCATTTTTGGGGTAAATATTTGAAGTTTGTCTGAGATTAGGATTTAGGCCTTTAGGTATGAGAGGATATTTTGAATTTATGCTTTAGAAATGGGAATTATGTAATAAATAGGGATTTTGAGTGAGGATTGGTTGAGTGTTGAGTTTATGGTGTATCTACTAGAATTCTTGTGCGAATTTGCTGGAGTTAGTAAGTTATGAAAAATTTGATGGGGATATGTTTTACAGTTGAAATGTATGTGGATATATGTAAGTACTGTGTAATTTATTTGCAGTAGTGACATTGCTGAAAGGAGCGAATTGAAAATTATTTAACAAAGTTGTAATTGTTAGAGGGAAGAAATAGTATTGTTTTTAATGGAGCGAATCAGTGAGCTGGGGAGCATAGCTGTCTTAACCTTATTGGCTTTTTGTGAACTATAGACTATTGTATAGATTGTAATTTGTAATTGTAAATTAGGTTTACATTATTTATTGTTTCTATTCGGTTGTTTAATGGTGGTATTAGTGCTTTATTACTAAAGATATTAGTTTGTATGTAGAAGTAGCAACTGGAAGTTGGAAGTTAAATTTGGGAATTTGTGAATGCAGGAACGGACTGATAGATAAATTCTGAGAAGAAAGATAAACCATAAAATTCTACCGGATTGAACATTTTGTAAAAGCTATGGCCCGATAGTTATGTTAACTATTCAACATGGATTCTAAACCGGTTTCGGTAAGTGAGCTTATAATTTCGTAATTTTTAGAAATCTATAAATAATTATTACTTAATACTGTTGTAAACGTTGAGGATCAAATGAAGGTAGTCCACTTAGGGGGGACGTAAATTCTTTATTTACAAACTGGCATCACAATGATGCTTGCCATAAGACACAGTATATAAGTTTAAAGTTGACTAATTAAATACTTATTGAAATTTATAATGGTGTAAGCAATTATGAATAGCCCATCAGTGCCTGAGGAAGTCAGGTTACATACATACATAGTTCCTTGTTGGGGTTTGCGCTGTAATTCAGTTCTGAAAGATAGTCATTAATCTAAGATTAAGAGGATTATATATGCACATCTGCTCATGGTTGATAATTTGTGATATCTGTGTTAGAAACTATAGGAATAACTGTGTTTGTGGCTGATGTATGTAAATTTTAAGCGAGTGTTGATATTTTTCAACTCGTTGGAATTTATATTAATGACTTCGTAATGGTAGAACATCGTAATTAGTAATTAGGCCTGAATCCTATTATCCTATACCTGAAAGCTTTACTTTATGGTTTTGTTTTGAATTTGAAACGTAGTCTATTCATTGTAGTTTGGAGTTCCCTAGTGGTGGTGGAACCAATTTGTTTTCTGAGGGGGAGGCAAAAATTTCATAGTTGGCTTGATGTTCGCCATTAAGAAGGGTTTTTTGTGTTAGAATATTTTCAACTATTTGAAATTCGGAAATATTTTTTGCATTACTTTGACAAATTGTGATGGCAGTTTTTCAAAACTGTTTTTATCGATTGTGACAAAAAATTTAAAATGCAGGCAAAACTTGGTGACATTTTGTAAAATTTTTGAGGATATGTATGACGAACATTTTAGGTGAGAATATTGGGATATTAATTTCACCGGCCTGATTTTTTATGGCGGTGCATTCACTAACTTCACCAAAGGTTTCCGCCACCCCGGGAGTTTTCCTACATTACAGTTAACAGTTAAATTTGTTTAAATAGTAGATTTTGATTCTATCTTACCGCACCATTTTGTTGTAAATTAAATTCAGTGCGTTAATATTATTTGAATGAAACAATTCAGTCGATACTCATACGAATCACCTTGCTTTGATAACTCGTATTTCTGATTAAGTGTAATTTTTTTATTCTTAAAATATTTTGCGTGTATTTGGTAATTATTTCTTGTAGGCATTAAAACCCAAGATCCAATCTCAGTACTTATGTATATCATTACATTATAACAATGAATCCTTTTTCTCGGATGTTCAAAAGGTATAGCCAGAACTTTGTTTGATGTGTCTGTTATGTTATTATATTGTTTTACCATCTGTGTCTTTAGTTTCATATAACGTAGCTATTCGGTCAGAATATAGTTTTTATTGTAGTATGTACATACATACTGCCATACTTGCAATATTTTAATATCAGTTTTCTCCTAGCTGCAGGGCATAGGTTACAATAACTTATTTTACTTTTGCCTCATTTAATAAGGTACAATATAATGTTACCGTCATTACGATTGGGCAGTTTAACTACAGTTATTTGCTACAACTACTGCAGTAAGGAAGTTCTGTGTATGCACTTGATTTTAAAACGTATACATTGCTTTCCACGAAGATCCATAAATTTTTTATAGATTATTGTAGCACTGGGACTCCGACCGAAACATTGGGCTGTTTGTATGTTACTTTAATGTCCTATTGAAGATACAGTAATGACAGAGCTCTAAATGGTTAACGATGTTGAAACCCGTAACCATTCAGTGTGTTCTATTGCTTTTTAGGTTTAATTGTTTAATAATTTTGCTCTGGGAAGTATGGTGTCATCAGAATTACAATCGAGTTTGTAATGTAAAGAACAATCGATAAGCATTTTCTACAATTTCGTGAGCACACTCTGGCTTTTAGTTCAATATTTGCACAAGTGCAAATTTGAGCACTTAGAAGCACACGCTTTCAAATGTTTCATTTTCATACACGCTAAATAAAATGGGATTCGATGCCATGACAGGGAATTAGGAAAGCAGATTGGTTTTATTTGCTTGCAGCATCGTACCGCATAGTTATCCAGGATATTTTCCTGGTGTTTTTATACATTCCTGAATTCTTTTAGTTGATGTCGAAGCTTGAGCTTGAGAGCTTCGACTTTATCGACGAAGTAAATTATTAAAATATTCTATAAAGAATACTTGAGCTTCTTTGTTTATCGTTGAGCATATAGACACTTTGATTCGGCTTGTCAGGTGTCTTTCTTCATGCATTTAAGACATTAAGTTGTTGTTGGAACTAGATATTGTATTTTGATTGGGGAGTCAGTTCTAAAGAAATGCTTACTGTCAAGTTAACAGCATAACTATGCACTGTTTTAAGTTTTAAAGTTGTGAATGCTACCGCTTATATTTAAAATTCTCTGTATCTGTGTGTTAACCGTACGGACAAAAGTTGAAGGTTTTACTCTTTCTCGTTGGTTTGACATAACAGATAAAAACTTCCCAACTGAAGGGCTGTATAGAAAAAGTATCTGTCAGAATGGATCAAAGCATGACATGATTTGTTTGAACTCACACAGATACTCTACGCTTCTCGTATAGTCACTTCTGCTTATTTTGTACTCGTAAGTTTTTTTGTCATTCATGAGATTTACTTCGGTTGGATCCTAAATATAATTCACATCGTATTACAGAAACATTTTCTACAAATTTTACACATCGTTTTCGTCCTCTATATTGTGTGAGTGTGCGGAAATCGATTGTAACTGATGCAACCATTATGTCCAGGCATAGAATCGAAGAAATCTAGTATCGGTTGGTAAAAGTCCTAGTGCAAGCAATTTTATTTAAAATTGCTACTCCGGATGTGTCGTTATAAGCTTGTGCAAATTTAAAGAAAGCAGAAACCTAGAGCGTGTATACTTTGTGGTTGCCTTTTAGCCATCTACCCAAGCAATATGGACTGAGTTCTGAAAAAAGGAACCCTCGCAAACATCCTAAAATCCAGTTACAATAACCCAAGCAGCAAAATGTAGCTTTGTTAGATTTTGAATTTATTTCGTGGATTACGCAGGAGTCAGGGGTACCTTAACGTTTTACAGTATAAATTCTTCAGTATAAATGGAACTATAATAATTGTATTTATGGAGTTCTTTTGTCCAAGATTGATAATGATAATTGTAGTGAAAATATTGTGGGATATGCTGCAACTCATGTAGACCTTGTGCTGATTTGAATGTGTGTTAATATTTATCATTGTAGCTTGCCCTGTCGTTATTCGTTATACTCACGATCTCTGGTTGTAATAAAGGTACACAGTTTTCTCGCGATTTCACTGTGTTAACTTATTATTTAGGAAGGACACATTCTAGTGCCGCTTCGTGTATACTTTTATTCAAACAATTCCAGTGAAGGGAGGCGTCTGGCCACCATAAACAATAAGCACGTGCAAATTTTCGCCAAGTATGTAATGAATTTGATTGAAAAAAGTTTCCGTGGTTTTTCGTATCCACAGCAATCGTTTTATCTTCTGTAGCATTTGTGAGCCTGGAGAGCTTCTCAATGATTTAGCAATTTTGCTGTAAACTGTGAATCATGAGATCACGATCATGTTTTGAAATTCTTAGTTTATAGTCGGTTTAATATGAAAAAATGAAAGAGTCCTACAATAATAGTTACAGACACTTCAGGAATACACGAACATCAGTGTTGACAGGTTCAGGTTGAGGTTATATTGCCGGTTTTACTCCTCGACTAGGAAAAAACATTCAGTTGTGTACTCTAGATAGTACTGATAGAATGATAATGCGTAAATTAAGAAGAAGGGATGTAATAGAGATTATTATTTCTAGCATAGAAACAATGAAAGTTGAGCAAAAAAGTGGTAGCAGACATTAAAATTGACTATGTATGTTATATTTCCTTCCTTCCAGGTCAACGCATTAGGGACGACGCCTCCAAGTCACTTACACTATGAAGAGCTGAAAACAAAAAATTCAGGCTATGGAAACCGGAAATAAATACATGGAATTTCGCTTTTTGGACTTAATGAGTTTGCCAGACGTGCTCTGTTTTTCTGGTTGTATACTTACAAGGCGAGCCTGGTCAAAGACAATATTTAAACTGTAAAGGTAATGCTTATGTCATAAGGCATATTCAGTGATGTTAAACGTATGGGTCTATTACTTCTAATACATAATACATTGAACTCGTACATTTGGGTGTATTTTTAATTTTCAGGGCTGTATTATCATTCCATTGAATTGGTGTAACTCGTAACTTCGACAGTTCTGATCTCTAGTGTATTCGAAGTAATTGAAGAGTCCCTGCAACATTAAGTTTATTTTGATAGTTTAGAGAAACTAGGTATAAATTAGTAAGGATACTTTGACAGCTTTCCTATTTGTTCTTGATCTCGACATATTCCAGTAAAAAATATAGTTTCGAGAAAAATTTATCAAACGCAATCGAAATTTTTTTTCAAGACCGTGAAGCTAATGGGAGCTAATGGGATTTTATAAGGTGCAATAGTTAGGAAAATTGTGGTAAAATATAGCAGGATGGAAAGGCAGTAGGTAGATGTTGTGTCGCACATAGGGAATGCTTTTAATTTCTACGTCAATATGGATTGGAAGACATTAGTCGGATTTACTGTGATTTTTCACGGAATCGTATATGCCTGGAAAAGACAATGGATTCTTCGACTGGATACGAAGAAATTCAATAACTGCTTCAACGGTCTTGGCACGCACAGAATTCGAAAATATTTACGCATCTGGTTTCGTCTTGGAACCTATGTAACCATTGTTTTTGGGTTCCCTTTTACCCTTTGGCTGTTCCTAAGAACTATCTACCACTGTTTAATTCCTTCTGTTGTAAGTTTCATATTTTTTAAATGGCTCTCCAAAATATACGAAACTGATGCGTATAATAGATGTAAATAACTCTGACTATACAGGTTTCCCTTGCGGCATCTGTCAGCCCAGCAACTTTATTGACGGAAGATCCATTAGAACTTCATCATGAACAGTTATCTCCTCTACCTGATGCTGATGTTGTTGCTCCATCTAACTCAGGTTCCACAGCTTCTTCCTCCTATCTGGCGATTCAACCGATTTTACCAGGATGGAACCTCCCGTTGAGCCATTTGCCCTACTACCTTCTTGCGATTCTTATATCAGTTATTATTCATGAGATGGGACATGCCGTTGCTTCCGCTTCTCATAGGATCCCTATCATATCCGTGGGCTTCTCTTTCTTTGGTCCATTGATACCCGCCGCTCATGTTGAGCTCAATTCTGTTCAATTACGGGAAGCAAAATTCAAGAAGCAACTGGATATACTAACAGCCGGTGTTTGGATGAACCTGTATCTAGCTCTCATAACGTATTTTGTGATGCCGCGGATATTGCCGGCCCTGGTGTGGCCGACTCATTCTACTGGAACTGGATTAGCAGTGACTGGTGTATTGCCGACTTCTGGAGCAGGGGGTAATGTGCATTAATTTAAACATATCTGTAACATCAGCATAAATATAAGTTTAAATATAATGTTAATAAATATAATTTTTTCGATGTTGTCTAATTTTTCAGGGCCTAGCGGACTTGAGCGAGGTGATGTGATAATCGGAATCGAAAACTGTCCGGTAGAAGATTTAGATAGTTGGCTAACTTGTCTAGAAAGCATATGGAAAGTTCATCCTGTTGGTTACTGCCTTATGAGCGAGAGTATAGCCAAATTTTCTAACAATTCCGAAGGTAGTGCCATGACACACACGCTATTAATTCGAGAAAGTGATCTTCTATTAACAATAATTTTTGAATTTAGATTGTTGCAGTCCAGATGGTGACAATTCGCCAACACATTTGTGCTTTTTGCAAATGAATTCCGTTAGTGAAGAAAAGGATCCTATAGTGTCCGGTCCAAATATGAGCTCAAATGATAACATTAAAGCAAATCAATCATCATTTTGCCTTCCTGCGTTGCCCATAATTACTGGAAACGGATCAAAGACTCATAACTGTCATACTCCCCATTACACTTGCCTTGGTGACAATAGCGAGAGTCATTGTGTTTTACCCCGAATCGTGAAAGACTATAAAAGATTTCGTACAGTTCAGATTCATAGACGTCAGTACTATGCAAAAGAATCAGTCCTTTTTGTGGGCGATGTGTATGATCTTGTGAACGGTGTCCGAACGACTGAATTCGTTCCACGTGATTGCCTCCTCTCCCGTCTTTTAGGTTACAGTAGAATAGTAATGATAAGTGTACAATTAGAAACGGTGCTTCTGTTGACGGCCGGGCTGTCAGCAGGTCTTGCTGTGGTAAATATGTTACCCATTTATGGATTAGATGGCTACCACGTTGTGGACGCAATAGTCAGAACCTCAGTGGGGAAACGGTGGGATGGGCGCAAAGTTTCCAGACTGGTTAATGTAATATCATGGGCTGCACTCGCAGTTGCACTTCTGACTGTACTATGTTCTGTAGCCCAGAGTTTTTAATAATGAAGATTGCAAAAAATATTCGATTTTATACACGCCTAGGGTTTTGTGATTGTATGAGTGAATTTTTATGATGACTCGTTTATATGGCTATGGATGGATGACTGTATTTACGTGCGTGTCCTAAGAAGAAATTAAGTCAATCAACTTTGTACATATTAATAATTTAGTTACATAACTATGATTTATATCTAACGAATTCATACTTTGAAGGTAATGAAACTAGTATAATAAGCTTTTTGACTAAAGAATGGTAATTAATGGGATGTACGTTACGGACCTTGTTTTATATTAAGAAACTTTTCTCTGGTATTTGAGTTTTGAGTATCTACATCATAGTGTAAAGTTAGTTTAAAAATCTTTAGCAGAAATGCATGAAGAAGTTGTTAAAGTTAAAATCTTGTTTCGCCCTTTTGCTCTGTAGTTATTTCGTTTCATCCGGTCATATATTCTGACAGTTCTAAATAATTATTTACTTTCATGATAATTATTGTTAACTCCACGATTCAACATTTCACATACTACTTGACAGTCAAGTCTTGTAAAAATGTACTCTCCCATGCTCAATTAAAACATTGTATATGAATACAAACTTAACGGTTATTTTTCTCTTTGTTTTGGAAATATATGCGTATTTTCTCGAAATTATCTTAAAATAACAGTCTCACAATATTAGCCGCCATAAAAAAGAAGCCATGGTCAACAAAACTCTTCACATAATGATACGTCAATTTTTGGGTACTGCAGCTCACTCATAAATTCGTCGCAGTGATTTTGGAGGAAACCTATCATGTCAGCATTTATATGTGGTTTCCAATGGTTAACTCGTAAGCGTGAGACCCGATGGGTGGACCAAGGCTGATCCAGGTCTGCATTAGTGTGATCTTCCAAATACTTGTCAATAGCTTTATTCCAGCTGATGCCAAGGGTCGACAGTAGCTCCTTCATTACATAAGTCGAGTTCAATGCTAGCTCTTCAAATTTCACAAGGTGCACTTGATCTGGGTACCCGTGTTGCAAGTTATTGAACGACATCAGATCAGCTGTCACCCCACTGCATAATTTTTCTGGATTTCCACAAACCGGGTCCTCTTTACACCACTTTAGCTATGAAGATAGTTAATTTACAAAATACAGTTTAATGATTCGTGGGATCGTGATCGTGGATACCAGAAATAGAGAAAAAATATTCAATTACATGAATCAATATACATTTGAAATATTGATATTTTCCAACCTTTAATCTAGATGCAAAAATGGCTCTTGGATCTCGGACTAGAAAGACTAAGTGGGCGTTAGGATTCCCTTCAATTATTGGTAGCAAATCCGAAATGTGAATCCTAGTCATCAATTAAATATAGTTAACAATATTCCCTAAATACTGTGCAAATCTTTAAGTTAACTAGCATGTTACTTTGTTACCAGAGTCCCACTATAATCAGGAATTTTCTTTACCTTACAGTTTTAAATAGCTGGACAGGGAAAAAACTACAAGCTGTCGACAGGAATTTGTTCTCAAAGCAATCCTCTCCCAGATACTTGCAAGCTCTTTTGATTTTTCCATTGAATTCTAACAAATTATTGTCTGCTTTTATGCTTTTCAGGTAGATTTCAACGCCGCTATAATCACAGCTAGCTAAGCTCTGGATTGTAAACAGTCCGTCTCTCAGTTCGTCTTCGTTGGTTAAGTTCTGAAATATTATAAACGTGGATACACATTTGTTTCTATCAAGTATTAAGTACAATGAAATTTAATATGTAAAACATCTCAAAATTTATTTTAATAGCTATGAAGCAGATTAATTTCACAAATCAGAATTACTTTATAACCGCTTAAGGGCTCATAATGGTAAAATATTGCAGGGTGACTATTAATGGCCTCTGCAAAAAATGTAGACCCACTTCTCCATGTCGTGGCAACAAGAATCATTTTTGGTTTACTGAAAATATTAATAATTCAAGAGTGAAAAATTACAGTAAATTATTTACCGAGTTAATAATAAAGTATAAAGTATCCACAGGGATCATGGTCATGTAGTACTGAATTTAATGCTACCTGTATGTACTTTCTTCAATGTTTTGCTTTGCAAATGCTTCAATTTCCTCAAGGGCAGTAAAAATCTTTTTGCTTTTCATTCTCTCATTCTCCAAGGTTGGGGACGAGATTGGAGTGGCCGGGTCCATTTTTGCCAAATTTGGTAACGTTTTTTCTATCAGCCCGTAAAACATTATCACCATCTCAAGCATATATATTTTACACTCTATCAACACCAGTCATTAAGCTTGTTATTAATAGGGATTAGTTTTGCCTCTCAATTACCTGAGTGGGGAAGCCCACCTGGAATTTGTATAATGTAAATAAACAAAATGAATGTAAAAATTTAACCCAAAATCCACTCACTTGTACTCGGACGGCTCGCTTCCGGTGTATGTTTCACAATAACAATGCTATCCACATTTGTTAAATCCAATAATCCATTATTAGGCTGAGGTGCTTTCAACATGAGTTTATCGCTGTCGACAATTACTTTCGTAAGCAAAAAAAATAGACTCGCCAATGACAAGCCCCCAATTATCATAATCGATTTCAATTTCCGCACATACATTTTATGACTTTTGGAAGTTTTTGAGAATATATTCAATAATGACAGCAATTACAACGCTAATCCTCATCATTTGACACAACCCTTTCTCCAAAAATTCACCTGACTATAAACAAACTGAAAGGCACGTTGTACGTAGGCTGAAGAAATATTCCTCCATTTATTATAGAATAGCTACCATTCACATTCCAAAGGAACAAGTCACTCGAGAGAACCTTTTTCTTCCCTTGTTTTTCTTGCGTTCAGACTACATTTACCTATACACCTCACTATTTACTTGTTAAATCGCAGTAAACGTTCTTTTCTTCCAACTTAACCCTTTAGGTAAAGCTCACAGTTGAATTAAGAGGGAAAATGTTGAAATTGAGAGCAACCTGAGATGCATCTCTGAGTATCAAAAGGAGAAAACTGGAGTTGGAAATGAAAAATAGCCTGGGTGCATTTTGACTAATCCTAGACTTTATCACGTAGTGAATAAATTCATTTCCCTCAAATGACCATACATACATTTTATGTGTACATTATTTCCATAGGAAAATGAAGTTTCCGTTTTTATCTTATCGCGTGAAGGAACTACACACTTGAGATCACAATTTTTTTTTACGTTTTTATAACACAAACTCATTATGCGATGGAAGCATATCGTATATAAAGCTCATAATAAACATCGGCTACAATTACACTGGTTGGTTTTGCAGCCATAAGGTTTAAGTACATTGTGTATATACCCAGCACCAGGTACTTACCCAAAAAATTACATGGGTGTGTACATATTGACTTTGTTTATCACAAGTTACAAGTATCAAGCACAATTTTTCTTATGCACGTATATGTTAGAAAAGCTGTACCCTTTCTGAGGATTTTGATAGAACCACACATGTGTTAAAGGATTTGACAATAATTACATGTATAATACCTACTTAGTAACCCTTTATTTGTGAAACATGCAATCATCTAGCCAGCATGGAGAGTCGCGTCTTTGTTCCTACATATTTATACATACCTTAAAATAGGCGGAAAAAGTTTGCTTGAGGTGGCTTATTCAAGGGAAATACAACACAGGTTGGAACTTCCTCTCTATCTCTGTCTCTCTCTGCAAGTCTCTCCTGCCCATATGGTCTTGTTTTAATCTTTTGGGGTATTGTGGTGTGTTTACCTAATAGCTGACTGTTGACTCGAATGTATCATTTCATGTTGTACTTACTTACATGGAAATAGAATGTAATCAGTCGTGTATATTACATACTTTTTCAGCCCTAGCTATTAAAGGGTTTTTAAACCTTGGGTCCACCTGTCATTAAACGGCTGACATGAGGAAAATGATACGGAGCATGGATTAAATATCTCCTGATTATTGACATGTCAGTTTATTAATACACTTGAAATAATAATAATTTGATTTTGATGGCTACAAAACAAGTACAGAAAAAATGAATACCAAGGACAAATAAGTTACATTCTTGACCTAATAATTTAATGCCTTATGTGAGTGCAATTTTAAAATAATTACTTCCTTTTAAGGCAAATCGCTAAATGCTATTTGGATCTTGACATTCTTTGTATAGGAGCAATAAAAATCCAGATTTAATCTTAATCACTTGGTTTGGAACAAGTACAAGTACATGAGCAGGCAGCACCATCTATCGAGGTTGAAGTTGTTGTTTCCGTAGGAATGATGTCCCGAGGAGCTCTCATCAACGTTGAGCCGAATTCGTCGAGAAAGCTTGATTTTTCAATTTCATTCCTGGAATTTGTTCCGACAGTGGTGGGAACCATGGTGGTCGTGGGATCAAAAACAAGAAGACTTTCGTAATTCTCGTTGAATCCTAAAGCTTCAAAGAGA
>JAQFXU010002690.1:0-19440 GCA_034693705.1 Spatulosminthurus flaviceps
ACGGGGAGGACCAAATTTGTTATGAGAAACAACAAATGAGCTGGAAATAAATTTTGACAAAGAAAACGAATAAAAACATTTTCGAATTTTTTTCGAACATTTTCTCAGCCACAAATTGGTGCTAATTTTTAGCTGGAGTACCCAAAGTGGAGATGCATTTCGGCAGTAGGGTAAGCCCCCCACGTACATCGGATTGTAAAATTTCCACTGTGTACACAAGAATCGTTAACTCCACAAGGGCTTTGCAGCACTGAAGTATAGTCAATGCGCTATGGACCAGCAGGTCATGTTTTTCAATTGCAATCATCAACCAGGCTGTATAGTTGAACACCGTGCAGGGCCAGTAAAATTTCAGCATAAAATATTACAAAATTATGATCATTCTTGACTTATTTTTTCCTCTACTAAAAATGGTATTTCTCTGTGAAAAAAACCTGTAATTTCCTTACACTTACAAACAACAAGCGGGAGGACAATGGCGAGTAAAGTTGTTTTGCGTCCCACAACTTCAATTAACACCCCTCCAGCTATGCACCCCACAACCGCAGCAATTAACAAAACTATGTGGAGCAAAGTTGCCTGCAAAATCCACACTCATAATTAACATTACATCCAAAGGATTCTTCTTCGCAATCATTCTACGATAATTTATTTTTGGTTTTCCTTGCACAGCAAAAATAATTTTGGCAGAGAGACAAACATATAATTTACCAAGTAAGTTTTTAATACCAAGTAAAGCTTTATTATGATCTACAATCTATTATCTACAGAAAAAGCGTAGAAAGTTTCTTGGAAATCCCCGTAGCTTACATCGTATTCGCTGATGGTAGCTTTTGTACTTGAATACTGCGTTGAGATTAGGCTTGTCGCCACATTGAGTGTAGATACGGTTAAAACTGCAAATATCTAGAAAAGAGGAATCTCTTTAGAGATTTTTTATGGCATGATTTAAAAATATCCTTTATTATTAGCCCAGTAAATCAAATTTGTGTTATCGCAGAATTATATAAAGGAATTATGACATTAAGTCTCACTGTAGGGGAGTGATATTTATTGTTTTTGAGTTTATTTTTTTCTGTTCACTCTACTCACATTCTTGACCCGAGTGTTAGCATTATTTATTTATTGCTATATTTTATTGATGTATACTTACCTGGGATCTTGTTAAGTACATCTCAATAGTTTTTGTCTGTGAACACGAAAAATAATCACTCTTCACTATTGTAGGAAGCCGCCAATGAGACCTACTATAAATAGGATACTTGGGCCTTGCAAAAGCTCAATACAAGAACTAAAGTGTTACGCAAGGTCAGGGTACAGAAATTTCTTCTAAAATAAAATCCTATTACTCCAACAAAATAACTTAAGCACAAGCATTAAACTTCACAACTCACAACACTGAAATGGTATTTGCAAAATCTGCACGAATTATATAACGGGGCTGGCGGGTGTGGTGGGATGAAAGGCACACACACAAAAAAATCCCGAGAAACCCAAAGACAGAAGCGCCGGAAGAAATTCTGTATTACTTAATTAAACAAGTTATATACTCAGGATTTTAACGCATAGGCGCAATAAGTTTTTGCAAGTACGAAAAAATCTGTTCTAAAATTATCCTCTTTTCCTTCTACTGTACCTGAACTACAAATCTTTGACCGTCATCCTACGAAAAGCTTTTTATCTATGAAATCAAAAGGTATTTGGTGTCTCCGTAAGCTTTGTACATGCATAAATTACGCACAAAGGTCCCATGGAAAATTGAAACATTTGCGAACATATCTAAAGTAAGAGAGGAGAGGAGAGAGAAGTCTTGTGAAATATATTTTTAACTTTTTGGCTCTTTGTACCATATTGGATACATATTTATTGTCTAGGCCACGCTTAAAAAGCATGTTATGAACTATATGTACATTTTTCTAAATATTTTAAGCCAAAAGTTTTTCTTACGAGGAAGTGATACTTTGCTAACAACATTTGTTCGTAATAATGAATCTCTCAGCCTCTGTCTGATTGTAAAAGATCCTCTGACAAATTCCTTCTCATTTGGTAGCAATAATTTTACCAAGTACATAGAAGATGTCTTGTTTCTGTTTAGAATTGTATCATCATCCCTTTTACTACTGACTGATACATGCAAATAAAGATCAAGCCTGAAAGAAAAATATTTACCATATTGAAATCAAATGAAATCTCTGTAGTACTTTGCGGCGTCAGTGCTTTCACTTTTTCCTTTCCGCTTGATCATGAAAAAAATGTCTAGCTGGAAAAAGTGTTAGTTTGTTGCTCATTTGCAAGAATAATCCGGAGAGCTCAAGTTTAATCAGTGCTATTGCATTTATCTTGAAATTTGTGCATTTATTTCTCCTATCTAATCAAAACGAACATCTGAGCAAATAATAATAATTCATCTCCTTGCAATTATTTGCGGTGTGTATTCTTTCGTATCTCTCCAAGCGTTTTTTTCACCAATTAAAATGAGCTTATTGAGGGAAAGCTTCAGGAGAAAAGTAAGAAATGGGTTTTTTATCATTTTAATAAAACTTGTATGTAAGTGAAAAGTGAACTGTGAAGTTCCGCAATCATAACTATTCAAGGCGTATAGTTTAGATAATACGAGAATTCGAATTTAGAAATTAGAAAATCCAGCCAAATGACCTATCAGGAATATTAATAGAATTGCACTTGAGTTTACTATCAAAGACTTGCAGCGAACTTCTTTGAAGGTACTAAGCTGCCGACATTCCGTGTGCATTGTTATTATTAAAATTAAATCTTGTATATTAAAGTCTATAAAAATCTCAAGTGATTTGGGATTGCAATAAAAAAAATTACAACGCGGATGTAGTAGCAAGTATTCTGTCTGAAGATACTTTTTTATTGCAACCATGAAACAGGCCTAAAGGTGGTGGATTTTAATCCCATTATCAGGGGAAATTTACGGGGTGTATATTACACAGGACTCAATGTGATCCCATGCAGTCCACGAGTGATGATGGACTTTTGACCGCGTGTAAAATCCTAATATGCAAGTTCATCTCATTGAACCCCTGAGATTTTCAAAAATTTAGGTAGTATAGTTTATCTAAATCCATAAAATCCATATTTTATGACGAACTCGGCTTTATCAGGGACAAGAAGAGACACAATCAAAATTGATTTTAATACTTTTTAAAACCCATAGGTTGATTCTTGATTTACTGACGCAATAAATTTTTTTAAGGATTTCCAAGGAAATATCCTCGCGATCTCATCAAGACTTTACATCATTACTGATTTGTGTTTGGTGATTCAAGCAGGTCTTACTAAATTGCTAGTTTTTTGTGTGAACAGTTAATGGGGCAAGTTAGTATTTTGGGAGAAAGTTTTTACGGACTTGGCATTTTCAAAAAATTGACACGCGTTAGTTTACACACTAAAATCAAGTTCAAGTTAGGTTAAAGGACCCTTATCGCATATACTATCAAACATGGTAAAAAATTTCTATTCATCATTATTGACTATTTACACGTGTGGTTATTTATGGCGTAACTATTATTTTTTTATTAAAATATTCATTGGAATTTCAGCCAGATTCTGCAGGAAGTCAAACTCCGGCGTCACTCCGTCGATCGGAAAATTCCTCAAGTAGCATTGCCAATAATCCCCTTTACTCAAATCTACAAAACCCATCTTTGGCAAGTACCCCCCGACATTCTATACTTCGGAATGGGGATCTGAAAAATAGCCCCCAGTCCTCAAATGGCACCCCACGAAGCTCCATCCGACATCATGTGGAACTGAATAATAACCGCCAAATCCTGAATGCAAAGGATGAACATAATACCCCAATAATACACTCTATAAGGATTGATGAGAGTGATTCCGGGAAAAATGATTCCACTGACGATACACCTTCAACCTCCATTCAACCAGAAGATCGCGTTCGGCGTAGCTTAACCTCATCAACGTATATTGGAAGAAGTAGCAGCATTGCGACGAGCAGAGCTCGGCAATCCATTCTGAGAATAGGAGACATTGAGGGGCATAATGGAAATCGTCCGTACAATATTCTCATGGATTTTCTCATCTTCTGTGTGACATCCTTAGAAGTTACGGTGGTATTAATGCTCGCACTTCTCCATTTCCAACATGAAGATGGTCTCATGGCTATTACGATGCTTCTGCCCATTGTTCTTAATTGTGTTGGCGTCGTTTACTTTTTGTCCGAGTAAGGCCTAAATAATTGTAAACGCGGGAAATTATCTAGCCATGAAGACTTGAAAATATTATTATTTAAATGTGTAATTTCTATTTGTATAGTTCATACGAACGGCAGGAAATGGAGAGAGCTGGAAGAATAACTTGCCTAACAGATTTCCTCCAGTTTCCTGTTCTTGGACCAGTTTTTACGTAAGTTGTTCTGTTTTTTATTTTGCCCCGTGCTGATTATGATTTTTTACCGTAATTTCTTTTGGATTTGTTTGTACTTAATTTTTTCCTGTTATTATTTTAAAAGAGTAAATATTAGGATGAGCATGACATTAATTACATACTAAATTAAATATACATTGCAGAGCTTTCAAAGTACTCAGTATTTCTTGTGGATGTTCAAATTACGATAATTATGAGCGGATGGAAGCAATCGCAGTAAAGTTGAGACAAGCCGGAGGATTTTTCTCAGCTGCTCCTGAAACGCTAATTATCCTGACGGTGATGTATAGTATTGAGCAAGATGAAAACTTCGACATAACAGATATTCGTAGGTTTAGAAAGTTATTTGTAGAGTAGTGTCGTTCATTGATTGCAATTTTCACTCATCTCATGTTTACAAACGTTTTTTTCCACTCCTTGAATTCAGAGTACCTTGAAATGGGAGCGGTGTTGCTATTTACGTTCACATTAGCAGAATCTAACTGTTATGGGTCTTTATCAAACTACTACAAAATGTGGACCGACCATGAGTCAAGGGATTGGAGACTTGAGGATGTGTACTTATGGCAAAAACTAATGCTGTTCCTACACTCTTTCACATCAATAGGTACGGAGTGTATATAATGAAGTAAAATATAATGTAGAAGATAAAAGTGTTTCTTTTGGACCCAATCCAGCAAATCATGCGTACTGAAATAAAAAAATGTTCCCTTTCTTTTTTTAGCTTCAAAAATAATAGCCTCAGCGGCCATAAAATCTGCAGTTCTGTACTACTGGACCCCGGAAGATTTCACAGTGGTTTTGATCACAACGGTTTTTGGTGAAATTGGCGTCCGAATCGTCTTACATTATATTTTCCGGCAGTTGAAGTTCCTCATTAGTGACCACGAGGTTCCAAGTAGTTGCTACGAAGCTATTAATTATGGTTGGAGATCCACGATTTTAAATTTAGGTTTCCAGTCGCAAAATCTTTTTGTTCAGTTTGTATTCTACCTGGAAAATCTAATTTGTTTTGGGATTTGGGTTATTAGCGCTTGTAAGTATGGTGAGGCTTGGGTCACGGAATTGTTGTTAGTTCCAAATTGTATTCTATTTGTTTCTGTCACAGGCCTATCCATGCTACTTTTAATTACTTGTGGTTGTCTCGGCCTCATTAAATTACATGGTCCCTGTAAAGGTCCAAAAGCTATGAGTGATCATGCAAAAAGTCAAATTATTATTGAATTTGCTAGATCAACCTCTGTCCCTTAAAAAGTGAGATGAGCGTGGTCTGTTTACAATACTTATAATTATTGTTTGTAGATATTTAATTTCAATGGATAATAGTTATTTGATGTGTTTTTGTACGCTCTTTCGGTTACATAGCTTATTCGTATTCATGTCCATTTGTTTTATACCTCAATGTGAGTGTTCATGTTTGTAGATTTTGAGCTGCATAACAGCAAATAAACAGCATTATCAATTTTGGTAGTCAATAGTTTACGAAAACAGAATATTTTCCATAGGATTTAAGCTTCGATACGAGTTATCAAACGGATAAACACCCTATGTTTATAACCAATACTTATGTCACCCCATCTTACTATTGTTAACTCAGAATAGAATTTTTTAGCTTAAATAATTAATCTCAGTAAATCTAGATAGACATATAATTGTATTGACTCATACCTAAAAATAATAAAAGTATACGCTAAAAAAAGAGGTAAACAAATCCTCAATATAGTAAATTATCATTTGTTTTGAAAAGATTATTTATTTATGCAATGACTCGTAGTTACGATCCTTGCTACGGGAACAAGCTAACTCTCTAGGGCTCGATTTATTTGCACAATCGCTAAAGCTTTGCATGCCTAAAGTATCTGTATATGTATTATTGAAGTGGTATGGGAAGTAGTGACCTTAGTTAATACTGATAGAGGATGGAGTATTTCCACTACAACCATATACAAAAATAAAGTATTACGCGAAACTTGCTCTGGCATTGGACTTACTTTCATTGCCAAGCACGTGTATTCGCTATTTGGGAGCACATAGGGAATAAATTATAAATTCCTTCACACAAGAATTACACAGTACAAGAATCCCTTTCTTCGACATAGCCAAAGTACAATACCAGCTTTCAAGTGTAGTTACCGTCTAAAGCTTGTGTATACAGAATCAACTTGTAAAAATTGTAAATAATCCCACCAAACATACCATCCAGAATCAAATTATTATTAAATAGTTGTTGCTCTATTTAACTATAGCAACAATTTAGTTTCTTTATATAATTATGGTATCATTCCAAGTATTTTAAAAATCTTCAAAACTTAGAAAAGAATTTATTATTATGCATTTACTAAGTAAGTTGCGTTCCTCGGTAGTGCAAATTCTACTGAAAACTAGTCACACAAGTACACACCAAGTATGGAATCGTCATTTGGCGTCAGTAACAAGTTTGCCTAAAAAGGCAGAAGTGGTGATTTGTGGATCAGGAATTGTAGGCAATTCTGTTGCTTACCATTTAATTAAGAAGGGAATTACGGATGTGGTGATAATTCAATTACAACAACACGATAGTGATTTTATTGGAGTTCTTTATGCTAAAATTGGTGCGCCCATTAACCGACTTCGGTCTGCTCAGCATGAGCACGTTATTTCATCAAGTTTTTCCCTGTACAAGTCATTGCAAGAAAAAGGCCTTGACATTGGCCTTTGCCTCAACGGTGGGTTATATTTGGCACAAAACCGCGAGACTATGACGTCTATCCAGAGGCGGAAAGATCTTCTCACACAGACTGGAGGACAATCTGGGAAACTTGAAATTGAGGTTAATTTTTATAAATAATTTTTTTCCAAATTAGGAATTTTATTTCAAAACATTGCCCTAAAATGATTTTTCACGGAAATAAAATTTTGTCCTCTGCAGATTCTGAAATCAGAGGAAATAAAGAGCAGATACCCATTAATTCACGCAGAAGACTTGGTAGGTGGCGCTTTAGTACATAATGATGCCGTGGCAAATCCAGCGAAAATTGCAAAAGCATTGCTGCAACTAGCATCAGAAGGGGGCGCTCAAGTAGTTAGTGGCTGTACTTTCAAGAAAGTATTAGTGGACGGTGATGGGAAAGTTGAGGGTGTTGAGACTGATAAAGGTGTGATAAATTGCAAGTATTTTGTCAATAGTGCTGGATGGGTAGGTGTAATTTTGATTATTTTATTTCTGTCCAATTCAACGTAATAAAACCCTATTAAATCTATTTACTCAATGTAACCCTTTAATGCTAGTATTCATGGGAATTCGGTCAAAGACAAAACCCACCAGTCCGGATACCAGCACATGCAGTTGGAAGGCATTATGTAAAAACCAAGCCGGTTGAAGATGCGATACCGAAAATTTTACCAACTGTGGTCGACCTCAATTCATACGTTTACATTAGCAAACTAGAGGACGATTCCCTTCTAGTTGGGGGCTATGAGAAAAATGCCAAGCCAGTATTTCATGAAAAACTAACTGACCCGACTGAATTAGGCTTTGACTGGGATCATTTTGCTCCGACGTTAGTTATTTTTACATCAATTCATTTTGAAGTATTGTGCTATAAAATATGGGAAAATACTATGAAATGCTAAATTCAAATAGCCTAGATGGAGCCATACATCGTTTCCCTATATTAAAAGCATGTCAAACTGAGACGTACGTGAGTCAACCGGATTCCTTCTCAGCAGATGGTCTTTGGATAATTGGAGAATCACCGGAAATTAATAACTATTATGTTGGAGCAGCTACAAATGGAAATGCCTTGGAAGTTGGGGGAGGAATGGGAAAATTTCTGGCACATTGGATTGCCAAAGGTCGACGAAGTGCTCCTCTCCTCAATTTTGATATCCTTCGATTCGTAGATATTCATAATTGCAAGTAATGGATGTACAGAACAAGGTTGAAAATATTTCAAAACAAACTCATGAATTTTCAATGAAACTACATTTTTAGGAAATTTCTACACGATCGCGCTTCTGAGGCAGTAAGTAAACAATTCGAGCCAGTGATTCCTTACGTGGCTTGCTTTCACAAAGCACGAAACATCCGATGTTCCCCACTTCATGCTACGCTCAATGAATTTGGAGCAGTAAATGGGGAATTTACGGGCTACGAAACTCCCCTTTATTTCAATGCAAAAGTACCAAATTCTCATGGTATGGACACTAAATTTGGATTAATAATTTTGAAAAATATTTACTTGGAATAAAAAAATTTATACCGAGTCTTGAAATGATGAACTTTTTGATATGCAGGCAATATATTTCCTAAAGTAAGCCATTTCAAACCAGATTTTTTGAGATTTGTGGAAAAGGAGCATGGTGCCTTAACCAAGCGGGTCGGAGTTGTTGATGATTCAAGTTGTGGAAAGTTTTTAGTTCACGTTAGTAATTCAAGTTATTTCATTAAAATTATTTTGTAAGCCTCAGTTAGTCAGCTACCTTGTAATGAAATTTTAGCGAGATAAATATGGTAGTGGGATTTATTTCAGTCAAGTGGATCTCAAGTGGTGGACTACTTGCAACGACTTTGTTGCAGTAACGTGGATATTCCTGTTGGGCATATGTGCGCCACTGGGATGTTAAATCCCAGCGGGGGCTATGAAACCGATTGTGTTCTTATTCGCACACATGAAAATCGGTAGGGCTTATGATTATGATTATAATCGCTTTCATAAATCACTTATAATAAAGATGAGAGGCATATGGATAGTCAATTACTATAATTTTATTGTTATTTGATAGTTACAATAAATGTTATATACTACTTTTGTTATTATCCTTACGTCAAGCTATGAAATGCTGACCCCAGCCAGGCTACAAACACAAACGCCTGTTTGGATGAGGAAGTTTTTACCTAAGGACGGCTCAGTGATAATTCAAGATATCACGTCCATGTTTGCAGTCATCCAAATCATTGGACCCAAGAGCCCGAGCGTTGTCTCTAAAATAGCGAATCGAGATATGAAAATGCGACCGATGCGGTCGGAGGTACGTATTTTAAGTGATTGTTGAAATTTTTTTTAAGAAATGAGAAATAATAAGCTGAAATATTTTGTCGATTTCAGGTCGTGGATTTATCTTATGCCCCGAGAGTGCGCGTATTTACATTCACAAACACTCTGTCAATGGGTTACAGTTTATTAGTGCCGTGCGAGTATGCTTTACACGTTTATAAGGAAGTTATGCGAGCTGGTAAGGACTATGGTATCCTAAATGTGGGCTTCTACGCACATCGTACATTAAGGATGGAACAAAACTTGAGTTTTTGGGGAGATGAAATCAATACTTTCGTCAGTCCAGTTGAAATAGGTGAAATGGAATGAATGATTTTAATTTCAACGTTTCGCTTTGTTATTATTTATTACCATCAAACTTTAAATCGAAATAATTTCGTTGATGATATTTTAGACCGAACGGCTAGGATCGATTTGAACAAGAATTTCATTGGAAAGGATGCTATTCAGTTGCAATTGAAGGAAGGAGTGAGAAAGCGATTGGCTTACTTCATTCTGGAGCCATCTGAGACAGGCTATTCAATAGAACACGATTGCTGCCCACTCGGAGGCGAGCCAATATTTAGGAATGGGATTTTTATGGGTATGGTAACCTCGTGCATGTAAGTTTTTAAACTAAAACGTCTCTGTTTTTAGAAATTCGAGTAGAATTAGAGGATGAAGTTAAGGCATAATTTTTTCTTCCTTCGTAGGTACGGATTCACAAACGAGGCTATGATGCTTTACGTTTTTATCACCAAACCCATAAAAGATTCTTCAGAAGGAGACATAGTCACAAAGGAATACATTCGGGATAAGGATGCTATTTACCACATTGATTTGGATGGGAAACGCTTCAAGATTGAGTATTCAGATAGAGTTAGAGTTGGAACAACTAGAAAAATTGAAACCAACAGTTAAAGGCTGAAAGCGCTGAGCATAAAAATAAGTTCAGACATCTACTGCACTGAAACAATTTATAAATTAAAAACCGTACACAATCCCAATTCCCAAATTTTGCTCAAGAAATACTTGCATACGCATTAAATAGAATTTATTTATTGTCAGGAACGAAATGGAAGAAATGCAATATCAGTGTCTATTTTAATTTATTCAACGGGTAGGATATCTACACGATAAGTAACAATATCACGAAATAACAAGCAAATAATATCACGTCTCGCTCTAGAAATAACAAGCAAAATGTAAAAAATATTGTAGACTAGTCTAAGTGATCAATCTGAAGCCCTGTAAACTATTATGGCTTTTCGGCAAACTGAGGTCAACTATACTCTAATCACAAAATTAAGATCTGATAGGGAGCATGTCCGAAATGGAAAAATTGAAAAATAATAAAACGAAATAACATAAACAGTGCAACAACAAATATTTTCCGAAATCGAAATACAACTAACTAATTAAACAACGAATCAAAACCCAAGCAGGTCTAAGCATTTCCAAAAGCGTATGTCACAAGAAGACGAAAGTTTTCTGATCCTGACACTGCCCGCCTACCATAAATATTTTCTAAAGTGCGAACAAATTTATCAATACCATAATGTTCAACCCAACCAAAAGCATCATTTTCGAAGGAAACTACCATATCGTTACTTAATGCAGACTGGTGATAACGAATAATATTCTCTAAACTGATAGCTTTCGTAAAATACACTTCTTCTAGTCTACTTTGAACTTCAGGTAGCGTTAGTGAATCAGTCTCAACATCATCAGTAAGCAGGGCCAGTTTGATTAGGGACACCGTTCGTAAAACCCGGCCTGCTAATGACACACCCGGCGGTAAAAACGCCTTGAAAATTTTATGGACGCTCTCAGCTGGAATCGCAAAGTTGCGGTACTCCTTGTTTTCCAAAAATTCAGTTCGGTTAAGGCATTCTGAAAGCAATTCGAGCAGTCGCCACGACCCACGGAAGAATAAGAAATGTGTAAGGTGGATTTTCTTTTGTCGATACGCAGTATATAGGATTTTCTGCAAAGAGTAGAGATCATGCCTCGTACGATACATTCCATCTTCAAAGCGTATTTCCCATCGAATAATTTTATCTTTGAACGCAATTTGGCAACAACCAATACAAACGTAGTCTGAACGGAGTGTATCAGCTCTAGCTGGATGAAGATAGTGTTCGGCGTTCCAAACTGGGGTTTCTGAATTGTATTGCTTGAAAGAACATTCATTAGAAAAGCGACAAATCGGTAACGAGAAGTTGGTATAAAATTCGGAAAGATCTTCGCAACGGTTGCAGGTACACCAAAAATTGAAGTTTTCCAATAGGCGATTGCGCCTTTGAGGAGTTGGTAGGAAGACAAGCTCATCCATAAAGGAAAGGGTCAAGACTTCCCCTTCTTTAATTGGTCGAACAGCCACAAGCGTTTGATTGTAATTTTCATCTATCCAACACTCCAAGTTGGGATCACAACTGTGAGCTATCATTGAAGCTTCAAGATAAAGACCTCGTAGCTGCCTATAAAACATAAAAGTTAATGATTGTAACAACTGGATTCGCGTTTAACTCCAAATGCCGTAGCTAACTGTTAATGAAATCAAAAGGAATACATTTGCGTAGGAGGATCAAAGTGTGAAGGGCGAAATCCACACATCAGAACCCTGAAGATTTGTTGTAGTTCTTTTTTCGTCAAAACCTCTGGTATGAGCTCTTGGAAAGCACGCTCTATTTCGTCGGTTGAATAATCGCGGCCAGATTTAATTCCCATGTGCTTTGAAAATGCAAGCATTTGTTCAAATTGAATTGGATTCTTTCGTTTCATGACAGCCGTCCTAAGGATCCATAAAAACTGATACAACGCAGGGTTGCCATCCCATGGAATATTTGATTTACAAATCAGCGAACATTCCAGACTTGAATGCAAGTTTTTCTGAAATAATGACGAATCTTGAAATTAATACTATTTGAGAAATGTGTTTGACAACTTTGTTGAAAGGAAGTGACAAAATGGAAACTTGCATAATCGGTGCCTTCTAAAAAATCACAGCCATTTTCACACATCGGCCATTTGCAGATTACACACACATTTAAATTGTTTCCACCAGAATCACCAGGACTTGTTGTTGAGGGTATAAGAGTGCCACAATTGATGCAAACGAGTCTCTCGGATGACCTTGGTCGACAGGGAATTATCAGAATGGGTTCCTCTGTTAGAATAACTTGATGCGTACTGAAATTCCTTGAGGAATGTACTTGCCACTCTAAGCCCTCATTCTTTACATGTCGCAGCCCCTTAGTTTTTACAATACTGCTGTAAATAGGGTTCGCGTAAGAGAAGTGTTTTCCACCTTCCCATCGACCCTGGTAGACTGAATCTCTTCGAAAATCCGATATTTCAGTTGATGTGGGGCTAGTCTGACTGAAGTCCTAAAGAAATAAAAACACTTGATGATCTGATTATGTATAATCATAATTATTTATTATGTGCTTATAATAAAATTTAGAATACCTCACTAGAAAAGCACGATACAGGAGATTCAGGATAGGAACACCGGCCTATTTCTTCTGGCAAAGTTAGAGGTGACGGCGCAGAGCTGCCTATACCCGAGTCAACATCACAGGGCACTGTTGGTTCACCAGAAAAATCTGGTAGCTCTTCGTCAAATAACTGCGACATCCTAAAAAAGTATTGTGGACGAGACAAGTTTTATTATACGCTAAAGATGATAAATGTTTGGAGTAGTAAATGATTTTCTCCAATAAATAAACAGCAAATAATTTCTTACTTTCAATGCCCACCTCGTACAACAACTGCGCTAACCCAGTAAACTGTAACCCAGTAACTCACTAAACTGACACAATAATAAATTTGACCTTACAATACAATAACAGAAAATCATTTTAAGGCAGCACACACCGTCTCAAAAGCCCCAGCGAAGTGAGAAGATTTGTTTATTTCAAAATTAAAAGTTTTTGAACAAAACGACATCGCCATTTAAATTTTAACCCCTTTTCAGACTGAAATTCTCCGATGTCTATAAACAGAAATACAGTTGTTTGCAGTTTAATAGTTTTACGAGGACTAAAGGACTAACAGGAACTAGACACGGACACGGCTTGTAAAGCGTTTCCAAATTGTAGTTTAAGCTAGCATTTAGAACAAAGGGAAAAAGGGTGATGAAGCATCATGATGGGAGTCAATTATATTTCTTCCTCATGCCTCAGGCTGTTTTCGATACGGACGGAATAAAAATCTTTTTTTAAGAGGTATACCTTACAACTTCCAACCTGGTTGGGACAACCAGTGCAGTGTACAGCGCAAGTCTCAATGGCGGGCGACTGGAGGTGTCACGCAATGTATGTATGTATGTATCTCCCGTGCTTGCTGCACAGTAGGGGACTTTATTGATTTAGGCTTTCGCCCCTTCAATAATGTTTAAGCATCTTTTTTACATAAGACGCGTAGGTGTCACGCATTGGGTGAAACGCCATTTTGAGATTTGACGTAGGAGAATCTTGACATCGTTTTCATATCACTTTATAACCTAATTAAAGTTCGTGTGTTCAGCTGATCAGTTTTTAATCCTAAAACAATATAACTTAAATATAACGTACATCATATGATTGCAAGTTTATTGCAACTTTCAAGGCTGTGCAGTTGAATAACAAAACGGTGCGATGAGGCGTGAACAAAGTTTGTAACTTCTACACATGCATCATCAGTTGGTGATAGGAGTAATTAACTATCGTAGTGCATTGTCTCGCGTCCCTGCATTATGTAATGCAGGTTCAAGGTGCTAAGGTATTAGTATTACGTTGACGACATTCTGCACGAGGAACTTCACTCTACTAAGGCAAGCCGTTTCGGTAAAATATTTAAGAGATAAAAGTTTTGTAATGTTAGCCAACCCTATATTTATTGATCATTACAGAAGGCAACAGAATGTTAACAAATTTTTTATAACAATAACGATAGCCTAAAAATCCGGCAGGCTTACGTTTCTATTAAGTTTCACGCTACAGTCGAGTATATAGAAATTTATCCGTTTAACATGATTGGGGGCTTAAAGCTTGTGGTAAGGTCTTCCCACACGGGCCTTCAAAATGAAATCTACGAATAAATTCAAAATAATTTTCGATTAACGGACTCTACTCTCATCACTCATCACAATTCATAATCAACAAAATACAGGATGGCAATTCAAACATATATAGTTACCCGAAGCGATCAGTTGCAGGAGTTGATTCAAGATTGAATTCAGCCACAGGAACGCCACGAGCTGCGACTGTTGGAGCAAACATTGCTGCTGGATATACAACCGATGATGTTCCGACTACCAAACAAAGGTCACATTGTTTTAACTCGTTCTCTGAAATAAAAGACACAATTTTTTACTTAAAAAACACTGAGTCACCCACTTTTCTAATGACTTATTTCAAAATATAAATACTAAAAATAATCCGTACCAGCGGCAGTTAAATCCCTTGGATTTAAATTTTCGCCAAACCACACAACACCAGGACGAAGTAGCCCCTCACACTTTTGACATCTAGGTAGATCTTCCTTAGGTATTCTCGCATCTTCCGCGTTCGCGTCTGGAGCCCTTAAATTATACATCCCAATAGTTAACTTAAACTTATTTTGGTAAAAGTCAAGTGAACATGAGTAAACACTGATATTCTAAATTACATTATCCTTACCCCTTATCTTTCAAAGCTGGACAAATGGGACTATCAAAATTATCGGCAATATCATTACAATTCATGCACTTTGTTTGAAATAAGGATCCATGCAATCGAATGAGGTTCTTCGTTCCAGCTCTCGTGTGAAGATCATCCACATTTTGCGTTATCACAACAACTTTTTTTCCCTCTGCATGGCTTCGTTTTTCAAATTCAGCTATAGCAAAATGAGCCTAAAATTATTCAAAAAACATGCACGTGATGCAAAACCATTTCATCCACTTTATCTAAAATTAAAAAAACTCAACTCACAGGATTCGGCGCTCTCGCCAAAACAACTTCTCTCCTATAATGATAGAACTCCCAAACCAATGATGGATTTTTTTGGAACGCTTGTAAAGTGGCTAACCGTGTTGCTTCAAATTGTCTCCAAAAACCGCCTGCTCCACGAAAAGTTGGGATCCCCGACTCAGCGGAGACTCCCGCACCCGTCAAAATAGCAACATGTTTAGCTGTATTCACTACTTTTCGAAAATTTTCCATGTCCGACGATGGTGACATTATTTCTTTGACTAACCGACTTAGATTCCAACCTCTAATCATCTGACTTCAGCAACATCAATAATACTCAACTTCTCAATATTTTTTACCTCCTTCAAGTTCATACACGCTCATAAAAACAACGGAAACAATTGTCCATTAATACACGTCAGAGCACCTTCAATTCTCACAGAAATTCACAGAATTGTTCCCACCGTGTCAATTATTATCTACATGAAGTTACAGTAGTCTAAGTTTTAATTTGTTCTTAGTATTAAAGAGTCGCTTCTCACAAATCGCAATTAGTTATTACTGCAATCACACTGAAACTACTTATCGTAAATAATTATGTCCACATAAATGACTTCAATGCCACGCTGAATTACATCAGGTTTTTGTTAACAATATAATATAAATATTATAAATTAGAATAATTAGAAATAGAGATTTTTACCATTTTTAGATTTATATATAGAGATACATATCCTTTTTTTAAACTTGAAAGTCGCGGTAAAACTCCCACTAATTTAGTCACAGGCTGTAGTCGCGCCTTCCACGACGGAGTTTGCAAAATCTATATATTTAGGAGAAATGGTTTTAACTTTATTTAGAACTGACATCACAATGATGTTTGCCTACAGTCACAGTACTCATGGAACGAATTTTGTTACAAGAAGAGTTATTTCGCTTAAAATAGAATCAACCCTAAGGTTTATATAAATGATTGTAAATAATTTTGCATGATCCATCTAATAAATACCTGGATACAAGCAACCAATAATACCGGAAATTTGAAACACGTTTGCAGGCAAAAATACGGTGGAATTGAGGGAGTTTAGGAGCTTAAATAAAATGAATTGAAAAATTGGTAAAGTAAAATGTTTTCTATAGGCATACATATTTGATAATTGATCCCATTATCGAACGGTAATCTCCATTTTTCCATGTAGATTTTATTACAAATAAATATTATAGATGTTCTTAAGCCTTTTCAATTTATAATAATTTTCCATTATAGTACTGAATTGGTAATTAATTTGACTATTATGGGATGCCTTCATTAATTAGTAAACTATTTAAACATAGTAGCAATAGCAATTGGTAATTACAAATTAAACGAACGAGAACATGTAATGATTGTGTAATGTGAGACAGCAAGAGCGAAACAGCTCCATTACCTTTCTCTACGGTTCATGTAAGGAAGACATTGAACAAATAAATAAATTGGTGTGGGGCAATAGTATCAGTTTATACTCATACTATGTCATTCTATGGAATATAGAAAGGAGCTTTCATACATATTCGGCTCAATCATATCAATGGAAATACATTGTGAGAAAATAGAATGGGCGAAAGCCTATACATGTATAGGGCCTGTAATAAATAAATACCAAATACCATCGTGAGAAAATGTGAATAAATGAGAACTACAAAATGTTTAATTGGAATTTTTCTTTTGTACGAAAGTAGAGAAATGAAAATTTCCCAAGTGGCTCTTTCTAAGTATCCGCCGTACACTTTCGTCTATGAAAACTACAATAGAAATATTAAGGAGAAATCATAATGATTTACTATGGGCTCAAAACGGACTAAATAAGTTTGTTTACATAATACTATTGATTTTAAATTATGCGAGGCTTTTATGTCATGAAATATGTAGGATCCAAGAGGAAAGGAAATAATGGTGATGGTGGTGTGTTTGTGGGTCCTAAGAATATGGAAATGTAAGTACCATTGCGGTATTGTATCATTCATTTTCTATACATAAAGCCAGCCAGCCTCTCTCTCTCTCCCTAAATGTCTTTGAGACGTGCCTGTGCATTCTAGTTTGCTCATCCATTCTTCTTCTGTAACTCCTGGAAGGAAATGGTTGTCTTGTTCGAGCCTTGGTCACATTAAGACTCGACATGCCTGGGACTTCTGGGAGAAAGGAGAAAGCCCATTTTAATGGATGCCGACAATCTGTGTCAGAGCAATTGAAGTAGTTTGTTTTGTCTTAATTGCGAGTAAATAAATGAATATGTGCAATCCGTGAGTTAATTGGAAATATGCTGATTTTTTTTACTATGGAAACCTACAGCTTACGACTCTGCTGACTCGGCTTACAGTAGTAGTAAAAGTTCTAAATTCTCATTCATTTCTTTCGTACCCTGCTTTATGCGCATTGGGATATTTTATATGTACTTTTACATTCATGAACAGATTATACAAAAAGCTTAGAGTGGGGAAAAACTGAAAGAATTAAACATGAGGATTTAGGTTCCACATATTAATATGAAGCGTTACATATGAAAGGTGCTTAGAAATGGTTACGACAATCATTACATGCATGAGTATACGGGTATGCTGTAACGTAGTAGTTTGAAAATGCGTGAACTTTATTTGAATCTATTGTAAATAAATTATTAAAGTACTTTTCCTAAGTTTATCATACAAATTTCATAAAATCTCCAGTACATTAAAAATTGGGAACGTAATGTTAACAAACATATGTATTTTACTGATATCTAGAAAACTTACGCTTACTCTATAATGATACTCCTGTGTTGACAATTTGTCATTTATCATGCTGGCATCAAATCATTGAGAGAAATACATATGTATTTGTGTGTATACATACGTACTGGATTTTTTCTTAAGTATTAAAATACATGCATATCCCCTTCCAACCCTTCTGACGACTGACACTAATAGATGTTACAATAAACGATGTTACATGAAAGCCGTTTGTGCTTTCTCTTTTACATATCTTGCAATTTGCAAGGATCCTACATTTTTTTATATTTCTAACTCAAAGAAAGTTTTCGTCTTGGGGAATTGCCACTTTAACTAGGACCGAGTGTGTCTCCACATAATATGTGTTTGGATACATACATACACAAGTGAAAGAAACGGGTACAATTGTTTGGAATTAGGAAAACTCTCCTTGTGCAAACTCTTCTTTTAGTAGAGAACAAACAAACTATGGCATATCTTCCAATCTCGATCTCCAATCAAAATCAGAAGGAGTGCCAAAGTTGAGTGGAAAAATGGGATCTCACACGTGTCGGACTAGAATAGTGTCATATTAGTGTTGGCCAGAACAAATGTCTCTTCTTCCACAGATGTTCTTCCACTTTCTCTGTGTATATAGTACGACTACATTGCAGTATGTATTGTCTTATCGATAAAACATGTATATCACAGAATATTAATCAATAAATATTATTGTATTTTACATCAAATGAAAATATGTCAATTTTTATTTAATATTTAAATCCTTTACAACTAAATGTCAAAATCCGTGTTTTTTTTAAATAATTGGATTCTGTTGTTTAGTTTGAATCAACTGTATTTCCATGCAATTACCAGTTGTAATGATCTTCAGTCAGGATCTTAGTAAAAACAAGTTTTATTTAACAGCGTAGCTTACAAATTAAGTTCATTATTATTTTCACAAAAAGTAATAAGATTATTATTAATAAGTGTTCACATAGGTTATATGTCTAATAAATTACTTCACTGCATGACCTGCACATTCTCTCTACTTATACGTTACGGTCACACACATTTGAGATTTCCAGGCTTGTTAAAATGTGCTTTTCAATTTTGGAATACAAGTTTTTTTTTCTATTGAGGCAAACGCCAGGATTGACACGTGATCTAAACGCATGTAGAGTATAAACTTATAACCAATGGTAATTCATTCGTTGGCTTCGAACATGGGTTTTCATTTTTAGGGCGGCGTCAGCCCCCTTGTAAAATACCTTTGTCCGTCCGTACGTCCGTACGTACGTCCGTACGTCTGTGTGTCCATCAGCACGATAACTCAAAAAATACTCAACCGATTA
>JAQFXU010002691.1:0-19430 GCA_034693705.1 Spatulosminthurus flaviceps
GTTGTTTTGTTTTCAGCCTACCAAATTGTTATTGTTATTGTTTTGTTTTCTTCTCCACGAATTGTTATTGTTTTGTTATACGAAAATTAACAAAACTAAACTAAAAAACAAAAGTATTTTGATACAATATTACAGCACTAGACCATAATCATCGTGCAACCTTTTGACCCAAGGTCATCATAATAGGTAAGGAATGTTATAGATACAAATACTGCCTTTGCCCTCCTCGAGCATACCATTTACGAGATACAAAACGATTGCATCATAAAGACAACCAAAAGTCTGAGATCTGAGCTATTATAAAATGTAACACTAAAAAATCAAATCAAAATCGTCTCTTAAAAGATATACACTGAATGAGACGACAACGCAATAACCTTTTATTGTACTCAAAAGGGGAAAAGGGTACGGTAGGCGCTCATATATCAATAAATCTGTGATTCGTGGTATAATGTGCAACTCACGCAAAAAAACTCACTTTCAAAACGGTCCAAGCATCTTCAGTGCCACCTGCCAGGTTACGAACAATCAACACACTACACAGACGTTGTTGTTCCAATGTTCAAGGCTTTGATCTCGGTTCAACACATATGTATCCACGTTTAGTGGTCTGTGTGTCGATCATCTGGTTGTGTCTCATACCTTCATTTCATTCAATAAAATAAACTACCTTTCAACTTTTTATACATGTACGAATTTATAACATAACTTCATTCCGTACTATATCCGTTCCTATATTCAGATTCAACACAGACGGAGACGGAGAGACGAAAAGTATCACAAAGAGCATTGAGAGATGTAAGTACTTGCAACCTAGTCGTTGTTGCAGGTTGCAGAAGAATCATATAGTTGTTACTTACTTACATACATAAAGGAAAGGAAGATCAGGGAAATTGAAGTGTTTCATCAACTTTTAAACTCTCAGTTACTCAGTCAGTCGTATTTAATTTTACTGAGTGTCACCTCAACTTAATTTTTCTATTGATTTAAATTGGTGATTAACAATCGGTGATTTCGGATTTAAACTTTGGAGTTCTGTGTGTTTTCTGAACTATGAATCACATTCAAGGTGAGTTAAATCAATGAGTTCGCATTGATTTATTTTTACAACAATTAATTTATCCGTTTTTCCCATCATTGGATACATTAGGGATGTTGTGCGTATAGACGTTCACGTATGAAATTTTGATCTTAGTATTATTGCATGTGAGGAGAACATGTGTTCAGTAATTTAAGTTGGTGTAACGAATTAATTGTTGAGAATTGTTGAGATTCTAGGATATGTGCGTTATTTCAAGCCCGAGACCAAGTGACAGCTGATTTCGCAAGATTTTATGGATTTTATGACAATTTAAAAAAAGTCAATCTACGGGTGGGGATTGGTTTCGTCGGCGTTTATATTGTCGGGATGTGAATGCTTTCTTCGAAAATTATTGATTGAATGTTTCTTTTACGTGTAGATGCGTAGAACGAAATTTTGGAGTAGGTCGGAACCGCAGGTGTTTTTTAAGTATTTTGGAAATCGTTGGAGCTCATGGCATACTTTTTAAACATGTCATTCTCAGTTTGAAACTATTATGATTAAGTATATGACGTTTAACGGCCAATGCGGGAGTAAATGGCTCGAATCCTATGTCCCTATGTGTATAAGTATAGTATATGTATTTGGAGGGCTGTCATTGAGATAATTTTAAAATGTTGACCGTTAAAGACGTATGGTGTGAATGATATGGAATATCTCTGACGATGTAGTTACATTTTTGTCCCCTTTATTTTCTATATGTTTTTGAACTGACTGAGAGAGCCTTTGAATGAGCTATTTGAGAAATTTAGGACCCTCAACCTTGGCGACGGCAGAGTGACAGACGACCAACACATACAACTTTGTACACGGCTACTAAGTTATATGGTGGTTGTGAAGGTATAACGGCTGCAATAGTCTTATTCCATATCAAATATTTTGGCACGGCTACGGAAGGAAATAAATAGAAGTTGTTACTTGAGCTGTGGGAGCAAAGTATCAGTGGAATAATGTCTATTTCTTACTGTTGAGCTATAAATACGGGTTTCTATAAATGAGCTCACCTCACAAGAGTGGTAAATGAGATAACTCATTGAGTCTCAATTTGCCTGTAAAATGTGTAAGTAGTTAGTTATTAGCATAAAATTGAACATGTTGTGGATGGTGGATGACTGAGTGCAGGATGGAATAAGAATTATAGAGTATGTATGTTTGAAGCAATTTGTTTTTTCTATGGTGGGAAAGGTGTGCCACAAAATTATGCCAGGAATGGAAAAACAATAGTTCGTACCTTGTTAGGGTTATGTGATACTTACAAAGGTATATAGTATTCAGTTGCCCTGGATTTGTCGTTTGACCTTTTTGGGTGGAGGGGGGGCTGGATTAGTAAATGGGAAGTAATAGTATGACAAGACAGATTTGGATTGTTTATCTTGAGGGAAATAGTTGATTTTAGCGATTTTTATTTTACAGAAGGCGGAGATGTAGGGGAAGATGTGATTCCAAAGGAGAAGCAACCGGACCATGGACCTGTTCAGATCATTGTCAGTGACGAAGAGCACCAGTTTGAGCTTAATGTAGAAGCACTTGAGCAAGTTTTATTACAAGATGATATTAAAGACCTTCCAGTGGCTGTCGTCTCAGTGGCTGGAGCGTTTAGGAAGGGCAAATCTTTCATACTTGACTTTTTCTTGCGCTACCTTAAGTGTGGAGTATGTTGATAGAATCTTTTTTTGCGTTAAAAAATATTTACTATTATACCTTGAGTCAAGCGTGGTGCAAATGGATTGTATTTTGATTTTTAGGGTAAAGGTGATTGGCTAGGCAGCGATGATGTCCCTTTGGAAGGATTTTCTTGGAGAGGTGGCGCTGAAAGAGACACCACTGGAATTTTGTTCTGGTCGGAGGTGTTCAAAATCATTACTCCAAGCGGAGAAGAAATCGCAGTTCTGCTTGTGGATACACAGGTATCCCTCATAGTAATTAATTATATGGGAATAGTATCTTGGGAAAGAATATTTCCATCATACAACCATAAATTTTCATGATTTCATAATGAAATTTCATTGCAATTTAATAACCATAGATTTTAATAACGTGAGTATGCTTTTTTCTTTTACAGGGAGCTTTCGATAGTCAAAGTACTGTAAGAGATTGTGCAACAATTTTTGCATTGAGCACTATGACCAGTTCTGTGCAAATATACAACCTATCGCAGAACATTCAGGAAGATGACCTTCAACATTTACAGGTATAAATTATTCTGGTTGATGGTATGATGGTGCGGGTACAAAAACTATTTTTGTTTTGACGTACATACTTTTGATGGCTTAATTGTTCATTTGTGGTCTTCATAAGTTTTGAATTTTACTTTGCAAATGGGTTTTTGTTTGTAGCTCTTTACGGAATACGGAAGGCTAGCGTTAGAAGATTGCTCGGACACTCCGTTTCAAAAACTGATGTTCCTTGTGCGGGATTGGAGTTACCCGTATGAATCACCTTATGGCATAGAGGGAGGGGATAGAATTCTTGAAAGGAGATTACAGGTAGGCGCTAAGGAACAGACTTAAAATTCTATTAAATTGAAATGAGTGTAGGAAATCATGTTCTATATTGAAGAAGCTCTCACGTTTTCAATTAACATAATTTATTTTGAACCAACAGGTGTCCGATAAGCAGCATCATGAGCTGCAGTCATTAAGAAAGCACATTCGATCCTGCTTTAGCGACATATCTTGTTTTCTGATGCCTCATCCAGGATTGAAAGTAGCTACCAACCCCAGCTTTGACGGTCGATTGTCAGGTAGAAACATAAGCTAACACTTTGCGTGGATGCTGTTTATATATCTCTTAATAAATACGATATTATGTTTTTGATGTTAGAAATTGAATCGGATTTCAAGAAGCATCTGTTGGAACTAGTACCTTTAGTTTTGTCACCCAGGAATTTAGTAGTGAAACAAATCGGTGGACAGAAAGTGAAAGCAAAAGAATTGGTACATTATTTCAAAGCTTATACGGCCATATACAAAGGAAACGAACTTCCAGAACCAAAATCCATGTTGGAAGCCACAGCTGAAGCAAATAATCTATCGGCCGTTTCATCGGCTAAGGATTTCTACACCCAGTCGATGGAGGAAGTTTGCGGTGGAAAAAAGCCTTATCTGAACACAGCAACACTTGAAGGGGAGCATGTGAAAGCAAAGAGGAAAGCACTAGAACAGTTCAGTGCACGTAGAAAAATGGGTGGCGAAGAATTCTCGTTGAAATATGTTGAAAGTTTGGATAGGGTACTGTTTAAATTTTCCTCAATTGTTACACCAGTTTGTTTTTTCAGTTATTCCTATTCCTATTGAATCGGGTTTAGTGCTATGTTATGATTGTAATATTTTGAAAACGTTTTTCAGGAAATGGAAGATTTATACTCGAACTTCCGTTCTCATAACGAGGGTAAGAATATAATGAAATCAGCCCGAACACCTGCGGTGCTCTTCGTTGTTGCGGCCATATGTTACGTCCTTTCCGGGATCTTCGGTATCGTCGGAATGTATTCCTTTGCTAATATGTTCAATTTAATCATGGGTGTTATGCTCCTCTTGCTCGCAATGTGGGCTTACGTGAGGCAAGCAAAATTTTTATTTTTGTTGTAGCGAACATTTGTTTTGAAATATTTTGAATTACTGTGCTTCAATCCAATCGGAAGTAAATTTTAAAATAATTTTTTGGGGCAACAGATACAGCGGCGACTACAGGGAAGTTGGGACTAAAATTGATTCTTTCGCCAACGTGATTTGGGATTACGTAAGTATACTTTTCTTTTCTCTTTAGTACGAACTCCAGGAACTTTCTAATAATAAAATAAAATGCATTATAAAATATAAATTAAAAGTATTTAAAATTTGTCATAACGTCTTTCTTAACGGTACCTTAAGTTCAAGTCACTAATTATTGTATATGTCCATAGTTCAACGTTTTCTCCCACACCATAAGATGTAATTTTTTTATTGTGTTTACCTTACAGGCACTGAAACCTGTCTCCGCAAAATTAATGGCTAGAGGTATTCAAACAGCAACCAACGAAATGCTATCCGACCAAGGAATATTCAGGTCAAAAATTAATTAGTAGTAAGGTTTAGGAAGAGCATGGTTTGTTTCATGTAAGCTACAGATTTGGAATGGACGAAGCGACTTCGCCCCCTGAAAATTTGGTTAGTCGTTCTGCGAATTCCTTAAATCTCATGCTTTGTGATACAAACTTTATTATCTGATAAAGGAAAAACGAATTGTGTCTTGCATGTCCAATCACGGTAGTTTTAGGAGTCTTTCGTCCTTCAAATTTCTGTTTACGCACTTAAATGTAGTTACGGCGGAAGAAAAAAGTAAATTTATTCTTGATTTATTATCAACAAGTGAAATATTCTTCAAAAATGTGTACAATAATATTCTCTCAAGTTCAAATAAGAACTGTCTACGAAGTGTACATGTATGCTTATGTGAACCTCCAATAATTGATATTAACTTGATGGTATAAAGTCAACTCGAGTAATTTTTATACTTAATCTGTGTTAACCTTTAATAGCTGTAGCTGGTGTGGATTTAGTCAAGCTTGTGCTGAGCAACTCGGGCCAATAGTTTTAGCCAACAATAATTTGGACAAGCAATAATAGAATTTGAGTTGGAAAACTTACTTCAGTTAAACAGGATTAATTATCAAGAGCATTGACACAAGTATGTGAAATGCGGGATCATGTTAGTAAGTTTTATGGATGTAACCGCACATTCTAAAACCCTCGGTTTAATTGAACCTTCAAAACAACATTTAATCGAAATGATTTTATCCTATTTCAAAAGAAACGTGAAGTAGTTGCAGTTGCAAGTGCCTGGCAGTTTCAGTTTTACTACTGTTAGTAGTGTTAGTTTACAAATGTACCCGTGAAATGAACATTGCCATCCTCATTGGTTGTATTTTAGAACTGCGTATATTACCGTTGTAATTAGAATGTAGTTATTCGCCTTACATCTCCTAGGTTTATTGTAGCAAATGTGCCTTATACAAGAATTCTAGCGAAAGTAGCTTCCGGCTCCACTTCGACGTATACATTGCTCGCATTAAGACAAGGTCGACCCGAGTATTCAGCCATATTTATATATTTGGGAGTTATCTTATTGGTTTGTAGTGTAGTAAGTAAACTAATATTACGTATTAAACATTATTTTTTCGATTGTTGTTAGCGTTCTAATATTTTGTCTAAGTTTGGGTAATTATAAAGTATATCTGCGTTGAACAAGTTTGCTGGAGGAGATTTGCGCTATTCATGACCATGCATTTTTCTTGTGCGAAGAAACAAATACGGTTTGATTAGAAATCCTCGAGTATTTTTTCCACTTTATTGTAATTAGTGTACCCAAATTATTTTACGGTTAATTTTTTAAAAATTACTATTGTTACTCAAACAGTTATTAGATTTACCCAAAATCGCAGTTAATTTACTAATCAGTACTAGTACTTATTGTATTATAATTTTATGTGACACTTACAAGTAGGTGTTAATAAAATTTATTGCATCAACCAGGTACCACATCAAATCAAAGTATTCTGTAAAGTACACATTGTGGCTCGCCAGACTCACACTATCAACGACCCGCAGTTTCTACCAGGCAATAGTATTTAATTGAACGTACTAATAATATTTGTAACAATTTTATGAGTACGATTGTAGAATCGTAGAATGTAATTGTGAAGTAGAAGGTTCCGCTCAAGGATAGCACAGATTGAATAAAACGGTGAATAACATTTCTTAAACCCGTTTAAATTGATTAACGTTAAAAATTAATTAAAAATTGTGATGTCTGTGATAATGATAATATTAATTAAAACTGACGCTGAATATTACTGTTAAGGTGTGAAGGATTTCTTTTTGGTTTGGTCAAAGAAAAGTGCATGAGAAGAAATAAAATAAGTAAAGATTTAATAAAGACTAAAATGACAAATATTTTGATTTGCATAAGATCTTTGTATTCTCTCTAATTTTAAGTACACGTATGAGCCATTCGTGATACAAACGAAGAGCGACAGTGCATCACAGTCCATTATTCTGAATTTAGCAACGTAGGTATCAAGAACAGTTCTCCGCCGGAGTAGTCAATAAAGTCTTTCTCTCTCTACTATGACAAGCATTCGATTTGTATCATTCCACTGCACTGGAATTCAGGCTGAAATAGATTTCCACAAAAGTAACCGTGCTCTGCCGATGCTCACATGCACAACTCCAATACTTCTTAATTAAACAATCGCTGAGCTGAAGGTGATTTAAATCTTCAGCTCAGGAGTCAAGAACACAAAGGAGTGACGAATTACTGGCACGTTCAATTGAAATTTCGGAAATTATTAGTATCTTTATTTGATTGACTGCCACAATGAGACTACCTCCAACAACAAGCTGAATAATTTTTTTATACGTCTTAGGGTTTCATTGCTTAGGAAAACATTTTCTTCAATGCCACAGCGTATTTATCATTAAGAGATTTTTCACGAGACGAAAGTGCGGATAACTTTTGTCGCACAGCTTTATTTTTAGGATCCAGTTCTAGAACTTTTTGCAAATCCAGTCTTGCCATTTCAAAGTCCTACAAGAAATTAAATATTTATTTTACTTTCGTATTGGGTCGAAGATTAGCTCACCGTAACGTACCTCTATTTCCATCCGTGACCAGCCCCGCCGATACAAGGCTTTGACATTTTTAGGGTCTTCCTCCAAAACAGAATTACAAAGGTCAATGGCATGCTCCCAATTTTTCCTCAGTACATGACACGCGGCGACATTAGTATACAACGTAAGCTTTAGTTCAATTTTCGCTTTCTCCAATTCTTCTGGAACATCTTCTCCGTCTTTCCCGTCAAGTATTACGAGCAACTTGATAGCTTCAGTAAAATTTTGAAATGCTACTTCAATCAGATTCTGTTTGAAGTTCTGGACTCCAAGATTTTTTAAATGTTGCGCCAACTTAAATTTTCTTTCATCGTTTATTCGGTACAGTTGAGGGTATTCTAGGCGATAAATGGAAACGTTGATTAAACAGACTGTTGGCATAAAATAGTTTTTTAATATTCGAAACGTCGAATCACCTTCTAATTCACTTAAGGTATTGCATTCAATCATATTTAGAGAAATAAATAATGAAGAAAATAACTTCAAAACAAATTTAAATGTTAGAATTAGCTCCTTCCTTCGAAGTTTTCTCTAACGTTGTAACTTTCTTAATCCAATCCAGGTATGGCTGACTACCCTGCTCGATCTAAACCAAATTCACAAGTAAAATTGGAAGCTTACAAGCATCCCGGGACAACACAACAGCAACCCAAATTAGTTTGATTTCCTGATCTGATAATATATAGAAACAAAATACTCACAGGGACACCAATAACTTCCGGCACAGTGTACGGATGATTAGCTCTGTAACAAAATAACCAAGTAACATTTTCTAAGTAACACATTCATCTTAACTCCCAAAACTTTTACATTTGAACGGTAGATAAAATTACTTACTTGACAAGTTTTTCTAGCTCCTGAAAATGGTGAGTTTGAGTCTTGATCATCTAAATTAAAATAATGAATCACGTGTTACCATCTTTACCCTAAAATATTAGTATTTCTGACCAATTGCACTAAAAAATTTTCTCACCAACAATAATTCAGAATCCTCTTCAATTTTGTCTTCCCACTCGTATCTTTGCCGCATAGGACGCACCAAATATAAAATTAGAAATGTACATCATATAAAAGATAAATTAAATTTGGGCTACTTACACTGAAGTAATCTGAGGAATAATGTTCACGCAGGCTGCCACCTTATTTGAAACAAGAGCGCTGACAAATAAAAAGTTGTTGTTAATTTAATTAGAAAGATAACAAAACTGGATCAGATTCGTTCAAGCATTGCATTAACTACTTCGTTTGGTATAATACAAATAATATAATACTTACTGGGCTATCTTCTTCCCTACTTCAGCACTAGGAACAGTAACAAATACAGCTCTAAAACCACTCATGTCCTCTGATTGCGCTGCTCCTTGGTCCCCCAAATTACCCCTCGCATGGAAAGAGGGTAGTTCTACAAAGGTTAGTCCCAAAACGACCCCAGCCGTAACCGCAACAATGATCCAGAACACCTGCTTCGAGTCCAGCTACAAAAAACAACACTACAATTAAGTTTAATTACCATATTTGTTCTTCAATTCAATTCTACGATATCACTACCAGTCACGACCATGTGACCTTTTCTTCTTGAATGAATAATCTGCTTGCTCTTACCATGCTATTTCATTAAAACAAACACCTTGGAAATTGGAAACTCCAAATTTCAAAATTGGCTCTACCTTATTATATTCTCACCTTTCGCATTTAATAACAAGAAGAAACAATTTATTCTGAAAAGGACACAGCAAATCCATAATCCATATATATAATTATGAATTACTCTGGTGAATGTTACTTGTTTCGTTCTTTACTTTAGCCTTACTTACCTTAAATATTCAAGCTATTAATTGTACTTTGTCCTTCTTCTGATTTGGGTTGATGACTTTAATGAGTGTATTATTTGCAACAAATCTTCAGCAATTCTTCAATTAAAATACTATTTGAATGAGATTCTAACGCTTCACAATTACGAAAATGTTTGTAAATTGTAAACTGCCTAATAATCGTAATTTTCGGTATTTACATCCACGAATCCACTCCACATTGATGTCGGGTTGATTCTATATGCTCTATATTCTATACTCCGTCGTAATAAGTTTATGTAGGTGTGTGTTAGTGTGTTTCTATGCACTATTGCACTAGCACTACACGTCGAAGTCCACCTCCCGCTCGCGCCAAGCTTCTTTTTAAAGTAAAACCTGTGGAATAATCGCGTATATAGTTCGTAGTGCATGTTTTTGTAGCTATGTACTTGTACGTAATTACAATATTCAATCTTTCAGTCAGTTCACGGAGAAGTTACTTAAATTGATGATCTTTTGGGCACATATTATAAACCATTTAAATTACGCTAAAAATTTTGGTTGACCTACAGGTATCCTCGTATACTTTGTTGAATTGTGCAATTTGTGTAATTGAGTACAAAAAATTATTATATTTTTTTGTTTATGAAAGGGAAAATTTTTTATTTGCAGTTTTGCGACGTTTTTCACGGTTATTTATATCTAAAAGGTGGCTGGTACTATGTTGTTCCATGTTCTGTCAGGCTCAGTACGATTATTGACTTGTTTGGTTTTAGGAAGGGAAAATAATCAAGATTGGAAATTCGTTGGGATAAAACGAAGGTTGGACGACATTCTAAAGAAAGAATCTGAAGCTTCCTGTTCAACTTTTTAAAATATTGTCTTTCCTAAAGCTAAACAATATGCCTCCGGTCCGCCCGATACACATTATTAGTTTTAGCTCCGAAGACCCTGTGAGTATTTTTGAAGTTATTATTATATTGATGGGACTGGTGGTGCTGCTGGAGAAAGTTCGCATTTATACGAATTGAATTTCAGTAGAGTTTTATATTGTATTTATCGAGTAAGTATGAATTTCTTGTATCGTCAGAATAATCCGGCATCAAACTTGTTGAAAGGGGAGACATTTAGGAAATGGAAATGCAAGGACCCGGGGGAGAAAGTGGCTTATGTGATTATGCAACTGGAGAAAGCGGAGACAATTACGTCGTTGGACATTGGGAACGAGCATTCGGCATTTGTCGAGGTGTTGGTTGGTCGATCGGGACAAGTACCTCAAAAATTTGAAGTAAGTGGTTTAGCCAAAAAGTAGAAATGTGAATAAATAATTGTGATAACGTGTGATAGTGAACCATGTTGGTCCAACCATCGTTTTAATGATACAAATTGTGTTGCTCATCATTTAAAGGGGTTGTTATTATTTTTTAAAGTAAAGTTCTAATTCAGATTTTTTTAATGGGTTGATCGTCAGTAATTAAGGGAGGTTAATAATTGTTTTGTTTTTAGGTAATCCTGAGCCAATGCGCTTTCATGACTCCAACAGATTCTAGGAACAGTGCTAATCCGAATAGAGTTCGAATGTTTGGGCAAGATAAGTTAGATAAAGTAGTGGCTGCTCAAAAGTGGGATGTAGTTAAAGTTGTATGTACGCAAGAATTTAATACCCACGTTCAGTTTGGACTTTCGTTCATAAACATAAATGTGGCTGCTGATCCTAATGAGAAGCCCAAAATTGGCGCTTTTGGCATTCGGCCGGCTCTAGGAGACGAAGAGGTTACTGAGCCCGTGCGTATGGGCGGGCTGTTTGCCAAACGGCTACAAGATAAAGGTAATTTTCGCTAATATTCCTTTTGTCATTCTCAAGTAGGACAACAAGAAAATCAGGAAACTATTTTTAATCTAGACGGATCCTCTTCCCCTCGTGGGAGTCAGAGTACGACTGCTGCAGCGATTCGTTCAGCTTCTAACTCATTAGCAAATGCAGCCATTTCTTCAAGTGCTGAGCGAGTGAAGGAGTTGAAGAAGCAAAAGCTGATCCCTGATTCAGGTGCAAATATTAAAATTGGTGCAAGTCCTTGTACATCCAATAATTCCCCTTCTAAAACAAAATCTCCCGAGCCGAGAAATAAGTTCTGGTATGGTTCACCCGCTAAAACTGCTGGTGATGACAAAGTAAATAAAAATAGCGCCCTAAATGTTAATACCTCTTCCGCAAAGCCACAGGGAACTTCTATAGCCCAATCGCAGCGCAAAACTTCTGATGAAGACAATGTCCGAAATGCTTCAACCCCGACTAACTCTAAAAAAACTCAACCAAGTAAAGCTGTTACCTCACTGACCAAACCCAATGCATCAAATTCTGGTGCACCAAGTAAGAAGACACCTAAACAAACCAAACCTTTCTCAAAGTTGTTTGAAGATGTTGTTTTCATAATGAGCGGATTCCAAAATCCGTTCAGAGCTAATTTGCGAGCCAAAGCTCTCGAAATGGGTGCTCGTTGCAAACCGGATTGGGATTTCTCCTGCACACACTTAGTGTAAGTAATGATTTATTTTATGGCAATGAAATGCTTCCTGACGATAAGTTCTTAACCGTTATGACACTACATGACTTATATTAAAAGCCTGAGAGTGAATGCAAGCTGTGATTTGATGCGACATGTGACACATTGGGTAGTCTCGTCTCATTAATCCCGGTGTTTGCAGTTACAGGTTCTACAGAGATTCTAATTAGGGAACCTGTAAATATGCATAACGTTAGCCAGTTGCATGTCAAGCTCTGGAGACTTTACTGTGTACCTATTTATCAACGTCACTTTATTTATAGGATTTCGCGATTCACTCCTGAAACTTTATCAAAAGTGACACATCCAACCATATTAATTTTGCCCTTCACGGACCATGTGCCCACATCAGTCAAATCCTTGAATGTACTATTATCTCATTTTTCAGGCCCCTGATGCTCCCTAAACTGAAAATTCGTAACCTATTCTCCTCAAAGGTTTAGTATTAATCAGCAGCTAATCATGCAACAATTTATCCATAGCACAAGTTCAATCATGCCTTGAGGGTCCTTCATTTGTTGGTTATTGTTAAGGGAGTGAATGTGTAGTGTAATGTTCTGGAAACTTGAGCAATCTTAAAATTGAGGAAATTGATCGTAGATTGATTTCCGTGAGCTTTCCCAACGCTTTGTGGATACACCAGACCTACAATACAGAATTTTCCTACAATAAGCACAATTATTTATTATAAATACTGACGAAGGCGACTTTCGCCATCATTTTTCAAGTAATGTAAGACCACATTTCACGTAGCGATACCCAATTAGCAGTGAGGGATTAATTAACTCAATTGGGAAGTATGCAGCACCTCAAAATAGTAGTGTGATGAAATAGCTGTTGTTGTCTTTTGTACCAATAGGCTGCTTTCGACTTAAACCGAGTTTCGAGCTCCAAACAGATTCTGCTGACAAAATTTCAAGGGAATTGCGGGAAAAGCATTATCTTCCTGTATTGTCCAATCCAATATGCAGTAAAATAGTAATTCATAACTATCTTGATGTTTCAAGTGGATACTGGTAAAGAAAGTATGGCCACAGTTATATTATGTAAGTATAATACCATTTTACCATGTTCCATGTAAGATACTTTGAAGCTTATTTGGGGGAACAGAAAAAATGAAGCAAAAAATCCTTCAGATCTTCCTCGTCCACGAAAATGTATTTACAGTGAGTTGGGACAAAATTTCCTTTCCTTATCATCCTCCTCACTTAATTTTATGGAATGTGTCTCACAAGCGGCAGACAATTAGACATTTACTTCTTGTACACGAACCCTCATCAGCAATCAAGGACCTAGCTTTGCAAGTAAATGAAGATGCTTCCTATCCTTCAGACGCTGCTACTTCTGCTACCAAGTCCCATATCCCCTATCGTACTCTTCTGAGCCTACAGACTGATGAGAACAATGAAGTTAAAATGAGAATGAAAATATATAAATATGTATCCTAGGTACATATATATAGACACCACAACACGCACACCTATATAAGAAAGCGAGGAGAGTTAATATAATTTTTGAGAAAATAAATTTCTCCCGAAAAAATAAATACATACACTTGCATTCGGGACCTTGCTTCGTATTTTATACCTCTTGTGGATCCAAGAGACAGAGAAAGTTGATCTACTGAACTGGAATTTAGTTTTCATTGTCTTTGTTCATTATTGACGGGCACGTGGCACGTTTTCATTAGCTCGAAGGTACTTTTCCCAGTAACGAATTTCTCGGGAGTGACTGCTATGACTGCTATTTACTTATATACTCGTGATTCGAGAAGGGACCATTCTACTACAATGCAAGTCTCACCATTTCCTACTTACTTTGTTCTCTTCTTGAGGACCATATTGCTTGAGCTGCACAAATACACGGAATTCTATTTGAAATAAGAGGAAACCAGTTTCCAGAAAGGATTTCATCGAAATAAATGAGCCTGTCATTTATTTCTCTTTTTAGAACTCTTGACATCAGCTTTTCGGGTGAAACGTTAAATTCTGCGGGCGGTGGATTTTCTTCCGACTATTCCTCAAACTTTAGTCCACGAGTATTATTCGAACATGTCGTGCGCTTATGTATGTGCAGAAATTTATTTATACTTATTTCATCTGTGCATGAACTGAGTAATTCATTTTCAGTCCTTTTTATGGCCAGTTTTAAAGATTTCTAAGGAAATTAATAAGCCCTTGGTATGATGGATCTATTATCTACTTCTTTAAAGGCCTTGAAAATGTAATTGGTTAAATAGCACGGAGTAGGAAGTTCCATTGCAATAAGCACTTGCCTACTATATGTTTATGTGCCCATAATTTATGCGTAAATGCCACTGAGGTGTACAAGTTGATTTTGAACAAAACATATGCTGAATTTATGGTTGGATATAGTAAAATAATACTAAAAAACAGTTTCTCTAACTTTGACGATTGACAGCGACTCCGTCAGTTGTAGTGGAGTTGTTTGAAAAAACATGAAAGGATCCCAACGCCCGACACGACGTAGCAACAGCTTAAAACGACAAAGTCAACTTTTTATTATTAGTGGTGAAAAGCTCATTTTTTATTTCTTAGTTTTGTGGTTGATGCGATGGAAATTGAACGGGGGCTTTGAGATTCAGTCGGTTTGCCTGTATAGTTGTTAGAAAGTAAGAATACATACATGTGAATGCCTGGACCTGAACCACATTTCTTTTGACTTGATCCTTTATCAACGCTTTTAGCATATACATAATGTCGTACATGAATACAACGTGAACAAGCCCAGCGAGTAATGATATCAGGATTTTGACTATTCTATAGAGAATTTCATATGTATGTTTTTTCGATGCACTAGAAGGATTTTGGTTAACCCAAGTTTTTGTGTGTTACTCATGGATTTATTCATTGCACCTAACTCCTTATCCCAGCGTCTCCTCTCGTGTGTACTTAACCCAGTCCTTTTTCTTTCACTCTCACTGACGGACTGAGTGAGTGAGATGTGTGGGCAAAAAAGCGAATAGGATATGCTTTTCCAGGAAATCCTCTGCATAGAGTACAACACAGTTGATGTATTTTGTTGTGTTGGTTTGAAATATTATTGTGTGGTGGTAAAGGATATATTACCAAACCGATTTCAAAGCTGGAAGGTAAACCCCTAAAAGATTGTATCACATTGATGGAACTTTTTCGGATTTGGGGTTTCCATCGACTTCTCCATCTTGTTCCTTATGGATAGTTCAGTATAACTTCTCCCGAAGAATTCCCTTTTGCATTGCCTATTCATTCAAGCAAACTCACGTGTGTTTGTGTTTGCCAATCCATAGATATTTTGTGTCTGCAAGGAACATTTGTAGCGACGGAAACTATGTATTTGATTAAGCTTTTGATGTTTGTGGAAGATACCACGCTGCCTTACTTCTCCGTGAAATTGTGTCTTTCTGGTCTTCATGTCCTTTGTAAGTTTGAGTTCTCTGCGGGGGCTCGATATGGATGGAATTGTTTAAAATGTTTTTTGTCTCACTTTTTTCTTCGTTTGTGGGATTTTGATAGTTCATGTATTTCCATATACATTTTATTGATTCTTTTCTGTTTCGGATTCTTTCTTAAGCTGCAAATATATTCAAAGCCAGAATGATATCTAATGAAAATATGTATATAATATAGATTCACTAGTGAATATTGTAATTTGTATATTTATAAAGCAATCCATGTTACAGTGTAAAAATTTAATTTATTATTAATATTTAAATGTACTTCTAGTTTTTAAAATTTGGTGACTAATTGGGAGTTTTATTTCTTTAGATGCGCGTTCGTCAACACACCAAAATTTCGGGAAGTAAGACAAAGTGGTCATGGAAAAATTGTGAAGAAGGAATGGATTATAGAATGCTACCGTTTAAGGCGTCGATTACCTTGGAGAAGGTATGGGAAAAGCTTTTTTCATGTAAATTTCAAAATGAATTCGTGTTTTGTAAATTGCTTTTCTGTAAAGGTTTTGTTGTCTTGATTTGTACGCTTGAGTTAAAAAAACATGTAATTGTGCATTGGTACAACCTTGGGGCATGTTCATGTGGACTGTTGCCGTAGTCATTTTTGGCAGTATCCTTGGATTTTTAGCCATTCGGATGGAATTCATTCCGCTGAATTTTTCATACCGTGTGTGTAGTCTATATTCATATACCTAGTCAGTGAAGATTATTAAGGTTGGAGGCTGTAAGAAGAAGTAGGAGGAACGTGTCTACTAATGTTAATAGACTGAAGTGTGTAGGAAAGGGTATGATGATTACAATTGTACTTATATGGAAGAAATTCATGCAGAATTCAGGATTCGGAGAAATGAATACGAAGGAACCAGAGATCTGGAAAGATTCGTCTTGAATTAAATATTAGACTCTGGGTTTAGTTCATAGCTAGGAGCAGAAACAATCTACGAATATATTAGATCTTTTTTCTTAGGAGGGTTACAGTTGGACACTGTTACCCCCAGCCAAAATGACAATGATGTAAGACAAACATCAAGTGATATAGCCAGTGCTGTCTCGGAACTTTCCTTAATTTTCTTATTGGTTTAACATTGAGCTCATCTCGGGAACATGTTAGTTAATGTAAAATTCATAAATCTCTAAGTAGAGTGAAACCAATTGACTGTAAATGCTCTATTATTTATATGCCAAGCCATATCTACCGGCCCTAGGTTTTTTGTGGTACTACTTACATGGGTGGTTGTTATTTCTTTGCGAGTAGGTTTGTTTTATCCTGTAGCTTTGCAGGGTAACTGTATGAAGTATTCATTTATTTATACATTTCTCATATTGAGTAGTCATAAATTTTGTGAAAGTTGAGTTTATTCGGAATTTTAGACAGAATCCTCGTCAGATTCTACATAGGGAGAGCCTTAAACATGATTTTTTGTAAAATTGCTTGCAATTTATTTGAGATTATTTCTTACATCTTCTTGTAGATTCTGCTTGGATCGTAATGACACAGGATATGAAAGTGAAGAAGAAATTCATGCTGATTTGGATGAAGATGAGGAGATGGAAATAGAAGGTGACATGCTGAATCCTCAGGGGTCTGGGGATGTTGATATGAAGGATATTCATAGAGCTGGTAAGTAAATTTCCTCTAGATTTTCCCTGTTTCTAGTATTGCTGTGTAAAAGGGTATATACAACATGACTAGTGCCAGAAGTCATAGTACTAAGAGGAATATCCCATCCCCGTTATTTTTATGTATTTTATGCATTACAAAAGGAAGTCCCCGGTGGCATTGAAAATCCTTGAAGTATAGGAGGAAATTTTGTGTTTGGGGTGGTAGAAAAGTTATCCGTATTATTGCTATTGTTGTCTAGAAAATGTGTTCTGCGATGATGTTTTTGATAAGATGGAAGATTTATCCTAGTAAATAGTAAAAGTAGTTCAATGATAAATTCGGTATAAATTAAGGAAAATGTACAGAATAGTATTTCTACGCTAGTACTTTCTCCTATCATGTTATAGGACTGTGGGAATAAGAACTATGGCTTTATTTTTTGAGCTGGGTTTGTATCGGCAGAGGATGAGAGGGTGGGGTGTAATATTTGGAAGCCTATTGAAAGGAAATTGAATTTATTCAGGAGAAGGAACCTATCTCCATAATCAATTTTCTACTACAGTTCAAGGAGGAAATCCTCTTTCTTTTCTCTGTCTCTTTCTCTGTATGACGTTAGTCTTCCCAAATCTCTTTCAATTAACTATGGAGTACCTCTTATGTATGTCTCATAGTCTCATAGTATACTGTTGGATCTGCTAACCAGTCACTGGAACAAAGTCTTTAAAGAAATAGCAGATCTCTATAGTCATGGTCGGTTGGAAGGATTTTAAAGTTAGCTCATCCTTGGTAATGCGTTTGGGATTTTTTATGTATGCATCTCGTCTGTGAACGAGAACTGGCTTTACTCTTTTCTTGCAATCACCGTATTATTTTAAAGATATGGCTAATATATATATGTATATATATGTCTCTTTCTTTCGATAAAAGTAATAAATATAATTGTCTTATTGTATTTTATGCGGTGGGGTATCATGCAATTTCTGAAGGTTTCACTTTTCCTATTCCTACCAATAATGCTATACATTTGTTGGAATTCTCCCATCACTTACAAACTTATTATCCTTATTTAAAGATGATAGTGTAAGTATGTATTTTAATTCGTGTGGGAGTGAGCAGGTTCTAAATAGTAATTTATAATTGTGTGGTAGGTCTGCTTAGAAGCTTACATAGGTGCAGGATGATAATATTGTAGCTTAACTTGACAACTTAATGTTGTCGTTGGATCGACTATGAATATACTTTTTGCATTATGTAATGCATTATGGATTATTATGTATGTTATGCATTATGTATAAGCTTCTGTATTTATTAAATGTTGAGTTTATATGTTGATAGTCTGCAAGTGGAAACTCAATTTAAGCCTCATTTTAACCGCTTCCTCTGGAAACTTTCTCCTTGCGGTTGGCTGTCTTATGTCTGGTTTGGGAGACGCATGCATGTACGTATGTGTATGTATTTATGTACTGAAGCGGGGGGAAGTGAAAGGAAAATGAAAGTATTGAAAAGACCTTGTTTTTGAGTTGACAGTGAGTTCTACTGTCTTTGCAAGTTCTTGGGTCATAAGTTTCATCCCTTTGGGCACCTTTTGTTCACCTAGTGTTAAAGTATTACCTTATTTAACAATGAGGATTACCCTATGGGGACACCTCTACAGTATGCTCTTTTAGGATCATGTGTATAGTAGTGTTGTCGTAACTTACGACTCGTAAGTTATCGTTATCCTTCTGGTTTCTTAGCATGTTTAAAACTGTTTTACTCCAGTGATGATGGAATTAGATTAATATATCCCTAATGGATGAGACCTTGTGCAGCGTCTAGAAAGTAACTTGTCGATTTACGTTTCCCCTCTGATTCTTTTTGGAGGTAGTTGACAGTAATAGTTTTTGTTATCTAGACACGAAAGATTGACACCGTGTTCCTGCTAATGTTTGTTTCGGGTAAAAACCTAGAGATGAAATAATTTACCCAGAACAGTTTAGTTTTTTAATTTAAATACCCAAGCCGAAAGTATGTTTTCACTTTGAAACTAAAATTGTCAGAAGAGGTAGTAGTTTTTGCCATCTAACTGTAAAAATCTTAACATCAAGTTGTAGTTTTTTAGATCTAATTTGTGCCGCTTAAAAATTCGAATTCAGGCTTATAAGTATGGAAACCATGAGGAGATTTGACTTGGCTACCGTTTGGAATTATTACAAAATGTTGAAGGAAGATAGTGACGTAACTATAGTAACGTAAGTATTAGTAGCTGTGCGAATATACGAATGAGTTTGCGCACACATGCTGATTGC
>JAQFXU010002692.1:0-19424 GCA_034693705.1 Spatulosminthurus flaviceps
ATAAGGCTAAATTCTCCAATCATACCACTTACTAAAACAACACAAATGAACAGGAAATAGATAAACACACAGAATTAACAGAAGTCAGAATCAGAATAGCAACAATTGCGAAGTAAAGAGAGGAGCGCACACTTGTGCTCGCCACTATCATAAGTATACTGCTCTCAACCTCGCTCCTCAAAAAATCCAAGTTTCAATCCCCAGAAATGAATCAACTATTTTAGGTTAGGCTTCAATCCCCAGAAAGTGATTCTAATAATTTAGGTTAGGTTAGGTTTCAATCCACAGAAAGTTATTCTATTTATTTTGGTTACGTTAGGTTTCAATCCACAGAAAGTTATTCTATTTATTTAGGTTAGGTTAGGTTTCAATCCACAGAAAGTTATTCTATTTATTTAGGTTAGGTTAGGTTTCAATCCCCAGAAAGTTATTCTATTGATTTAGGTTAGGTTAGGTTTCAATCCCCAGAAAGTGATTCTACTAATTTAGGTTAGGTTAGGTTTCAATCCCCAGAAAGTGATTCTAATAATTTAGGTTAGGTTATGTTCCCAATCCCCAGAAAGTGACTTCAATATTTTAGGTTACTAAGTATGTATACTAATAATCAGTGACAGGCAATGCTTCAATCTTTAATAATGAATTTGGGTGTTTTAGGTTAGGTTAAGTTGCCAATCCCCAGAAAGTGATTTCAATGTTTTAGGTTAGGCTAGGTTCCCAATCCCCAGAAAGTGATTTCAATATTTTAGGTTAGGTTAGGTTTCAATCCCCAGAAAGTGATTCTAATAATTTAGGTTAGGCTAGGTTTCAATCCCCAGAAAGTGATTCTACTAATTTAGGTTAGGCTAGGTTTCAATCCCCAGAAAGTGATTCTAATAATTTAGGTTAGGCTAGGTTTCAATCCCCAGAAAGTGATTCTAATAATTTAGGTTAGGTTTCAAGCCCCACAAAGAGATTCTATTGATTTGGTTACGTTCCCACTACCCGTCCACAATTTTTTTATAATTTTTATAGAACCAAACAACTATATTTATTTTGCTTAAAAGTTCTGATCCCCAAAACGGTTTTGTATTACGTAACCAATTTATGACATAATTACATCATTTTTAAAAGCCGTCGATATAAAATATCCGACTTTTGTAGCAATATTTATTCTTATGGCAATACTTTCGCAGACAAGAAGTTCGTGCGGGTGGCGAAATGTTTGCTGACAGAATGTTCAGCTGACCAACTATTTCCTGACAAATGTTTATTGACATTAAGTTTACTGACGAAATGCAAGGGATTTCAATCACACCTATTTGCTGCTGCTGATTATTGCCTGGTTATTTGCATGATTGGTGCGTCTCAATGGGTACAAGAATTTCTGTGAATCCCATTGTTGATGGCAGCGGGATTATTTTCCGCGGGAATAACGACCGCGGGATTACTTCCGGCGGGATTAACGTCGCGGGATTAATGTCAGCGGGATTAATGGGGCGGGATTATATCCTAACTCCTTGCGGTTTAATTTTTGTTTCAAATAAATATAGGTTAAAAAAAACATTGGCTTATTTAAAAACTGGGCGAAGAATGTTGGTTCAAAACAACACTGGTAAAAAATTTGGTTTCAATGAAAGTTGATTTGGTTCAATGAAATATTTAATGGCAATTTTTAGTTCAACGAAAAATGAAATACAGTTGTGCGGGAGTTAGATTTTAATTCCAAATTTTTTACCAGTGTTGTTTTGAACCAACATTCTTCGCCAGTTTTTAAATAAGCCAATGTTTTTTTTAACCTATATTTATTTGAAACAAAAATTAAACCGCAACATGAATCAAGCCGAAATATTTTGGATTTAGATATTCACGCTTTTCATCAAACTGTCTAAGTACTTTATGCAAGTGTATTTGAAATAACAACTTAATTAAAGTGCAGCGTCAATCTTATATTGCATAATGATTGAATCCATAGAAAAGTACATGTGCATAGTACAAGTGGTAGTGGTACAAAGTTTACTCCATTTTATCGGTTATTCACACTTATTTTCTAGATTATAGTGAAAGAAATTGTTCTGTTTACACTAATTTCGACATTCTGAGGTTGTATTACTTTACAATAGGTTCCAAAATTTTGTTCAAACTGCTTTTTTTACTACTTCCCACACTGGTAATAGATACGTACTGCTTGTAGAAATGTTTTACTTGTGCGGAGATGGAGCAACAACGTTAGTAGGTGTAAGCCTTTAGTACATACATTAGATTTCATGTACATACTGTCATTCAAGGGAACCAAAACATGCTTATTCTAAAACAGATGACGTTTCAGGCTATGTTGTTTTAGAAGATACTTTATTGAAAAATTAGAAAAGATTTCGCTGAATTACAGCAGAAGTACGGTGTAACCCCTCTACAGCAGCCGTCTCTATAACGGAAAACTGGATATAGTGGCTGAAATTGCTCTACCCCGGCAGAGTCTCCCCTGCATAACTATATACGTGCCCAATAATGGCCTCTGCTTCTTCTATAACGGAAAACTCTCTTTAACCGCAGGATTTTAAATTCCCACCATGAGAAAACTATGTGGTTAACGGCAATTGGAGGCAAATCGAAGGAAAAGCTCCACGTGACTTATATATCTAATAAGCTAGAAAAAGACCAGCCACAAAATGGTTGGAAATCTCACCGACGAAACAAATCCCCTGTCTAAAAGCAATATTCTAGCGAGTTCTGCGGCCTCAGCCTTGCGTCTCACAGCATTTTAGTGCGGCCCCTTGAGATGTTGTTATAAAGAGATCAAGAGGTTAGATTAGTTTCAATTCCAGAAATTAGAATATTTTTCTGATATATTTAGAATGTATTAGAATATTTTTCCTATTTTTGTGGAAAAATGGGTAAAAATAGTCTAAAACGCATAAAACTCATTCTCTCGAACACAAATTTTACCAGGTGTACAAAGAATCATTCTCTAGAAACCCTGCCACTATGAACATACAAATTACTATTAAACGTCTGGAATCTCCGGGGTGGATTCCAACATGCCACTGCACTGAAGAGAAATTCATACAGTAGTAGTTTAAAAGCTGAAAGGCGGAAATCGATTCTTGGTTCAACCTTGGGTCTTGGGTTATAATTTTTATGGGTCAACTATCTTCGGCAGAACTATTTGTTGGGGGAAAAATTTTGAGAATAAATGTTTGGTTCAAACATCAAGGTTGAAATATATAGAGGAAAATTATTGGTTGTAAGATTGGGTGGCTCAAAATCTTTTGCCAGTTGAAAATTTATTGTTTTAAAAATTACATGCAACAAAAATCTTCAAAACATAATCTGCAATTGCATCGGGAAAACCATTGGCTGAAAAATTCCTTGGATCGTGTAACCGGCTGGGCTCCCTTTGATAAAAATGGAAAAGCTAAACCTGTATATGCACGAAAGCCCTATAAAGGAACGCGCAGCGACGATTCAAAATCTCGTGAGGTTAAAACCAGCTTTTGTTTATTCCAAAATTTTCCATATTCCCAACAACTTCTGATTATCTCCGCTTATCCGCACCTCCTTTTTGGTCAGTCACATCTTTGTGAGTTTGTGACCCTTTGACTTTTATTCATAGCGAACTTAGCACAGCGCGTAAGAATTGGCTAGGAAGCCTTGTATAGAATTCGGCATATTTTCTACGTTTTCAAAACTTCTAAAATAATATTGACAATGACTTTTATCTACCAATGCGCTATGTGAACCAATGTTTTGAATTTATTGATGTGAAAAGAATGTTTCACCCCAATTGGCCTTCATATCATCTTCTCGCCCGTTTGTATTTATGTGGTACAATGTGGTACACATTTGGTGGTCCTGATAAATAACGTTTACAATTTTACAGCTGTCATCGTATCTTCCATGCTCATATTTCGTCTGTATTGTAAATATAATTATTGGGCCTATAATATTCACTATAGGGTTGTAAAATCTTTTTAATCGGGTATACAAAACAAGGCGTGTAAACACTACCGCTGTTTTTATATGTTTTTATACTTATTTTTGGATGACGTCATCACATGTTTTTATAGTCATTATCTAATTTTGTCAATAACAATAGATTATCGAGACGTGTGACAGTGACTTGATGGAAAAATGTGGGAATTCTGGGAAGTTCCAAGTATTTGTCTTATTAGATTAAAAAATAAAGTTTTTCTTTCCAGCTCCAGCAGCCGCCCAACGCAACGGTCCAACCACCGCTTATTGCATGGTCATTTTTAGAGGATATCTCTGCATGTGTTAATTGCATAGGTTATAGTCTAGTTCTCGTAGACATGCAGTGAGAAACGATATCAATCTTGGCTCTCAGTGCTCACATCATCCTACTTGACCGCACATGTATTCCAAACATTATTTATAAATTATTAAAATTAAAGTGATTGAAGGATAATTGCATTCATTCCGAAATGAAAAATATTCATTCCATTAACCTTTCTATGATGATCTTGATAATTCGGCTATTTTAAAGAAATGGGGGTTTCTGTGGTCGAATCCATACAGCACTAATATTTCCTTTCCCCGAGTTCCTCATTACTCATCTCATACATTATATACTTCACGTTCATGGTTGTAATAGTCAGCCGCAAATGTTTTCTCAGTAAGCATTTTATAATTTGATTGTAAGCTAAATTCACTGGCCTGACATCTCAACATAATGTTTAAAAAAGAGTCAGTATAAGTGTATGTATTTACATAATTAGAATTACGCTTGTCGTAACTATACACAGCAACGTACGGATCATGTAGAACTTCAGAGGACATTGGAAAGGCATACATTTCCCCTGAAACCGATGATTAATGTTCACGTGATAAATAAGAGCTCAAAGCTTATTTGTTGTTATATATTCAATTCTTACAGTACTTTTTTTTTAGTCTAGGTTAAGTTTCATTGCCCCGTGGGTACAGTGAGAAGCAGCTAAGAATAACATGTGCATGCATACGTTTACTTATGTATTTTCTCAATGTATATTTTATATGCAGTGTTCTACTTAGCAGCATGTACCCGTTCTAAACGCATCTCACTTGAGCCTTGCACACATTATTTAGGCCCCTTCTAAGCTATCTAATTCTTTCCACAATAATTAGCTTCATTGCAAATTGAGCTAACCATTGGTTTCATTGCAGTTCCGTTGCTAAAATTTTCGCCAATTCGGCTGAAAGTTGATGAAAATTCTGCTCGTGCTAAAACTTCCATGAAAACAGCTGAAACAGGGTGAATATCTCGGGAATCGGTTTTAATCTATACGTAGGCATTGTTTTAGCTTCAATGCTCAGTTTCAATATTGGCAATAAATTATTAGTGTGCGCATTTCCACACCCAGCAATAATTCCAGCCCAATTCCATACAAATACAGCCCATTCCCAATTGATCGATACATCTAAATATTTGGTCTAAATAATCCCAACAGCTAAATATTCCATACAAATTGGTCGATACATATCTAAATATTTCGTCTAAATAATCCCAACTGCTAAATATTCCTTCGAATCGGTCGATACATCTAAATATTTGGTCTAAACAGCCGCATAAACTAAATATGTCGTATATAATGGCCCGTGTAATAGGCAGTTAGCGCAACCGTTTCCGTATGCCCCGTATGGAGCTTATAGCACTTATAGAACGTATAAACCAAAATTTTACATGTAAAAATTTCATCTATACGTTCTATAAGTGCCATAAGTTTGATACGTGAGATACGTAAAAAGTTGCGCTAACTGTCTAATAGCTTAATATTCGGTCTAAGCGGGCGCAATAAATATATTGTCTTATCCTTCACCTTAAATATTCTCTCTAATCGGTCACCATTAAAGCTGGTTTCGCCATAGCCCAAATTAGTCGCAGTTGGTAAGCGACTTCATCTCGAAATCCCTGTCGCATTTATCATTCACTCTCGAAATTGGAAACGGGGAGCTAATACGAATTTAAAGTAATTTTCTTCAAAAATTCCCCCCCCCCCCCCCGATTTGTCATGCAAGCACATGTACTTATTTTTAAAAGTCTCAGCGAATCGCTGATGAAAAATCTATGCGAAACCAGCTTAATGTGAATAGACAAAACAGTCGCAAATATCGCAATAAATATTTCTTCTAATAATTATTATACGCAAGAAATATTCGGTTGCAACTTGCAACAAAGTTTCAGCCTAAACAGTGCAATGAATAAAATCATAGTAATTCAATATGTATTTCGACTGGGACAGGAAACCATTAAACTAGGCCTTAAGCTGGTTTCGCATAGGACTAAAAATAGTCGCGGAGCGACTGCGATTTTATACTAAAATCGCAGTCGCGTTCATATTCGCATAGCCAGCGACTGCGACTTTTATAGGAGTCGCTCGGAAAAAAGTCGCTGTCGCAGATATCTGCAGACCGTAGATATTATCGCTCAGCGATTTCTCGTGCAAACTAATGTAGGGCGTTTTTCCTGAAGTCGCTGACTTTGTCGCTGGCTCGAACCCTTGCCAATGACTAAAATATTATAATAACTCCTTCCCTATGTGAAACAAGGTAAAAAGGTCGCGAGTCTTCTTTTAGCGACTTCTGTGACAAGCGACTCAGTTTTGTTTTTGTCGCAGTCGCGTCGCTCAGTGACTTTCCTGGGAAAAGCTATCCGAAACCAGTTTTTTTCTCTTCCAATATTAATGAGTGAAATAATTTGTTCCTAAAGATTGCAAAAAATAACATTTGCGCCAATCAAAACTTCAAAGAGGTTTTAGCACTGGCAAATGGAACGAATTATTCACAAAGAACAACCACGTTGTATATCAATATATAGACATGCATAATAAGAAAACCCTTATGGGATCATACAGGAAGAATAAGTACGAACGAAGTACTATACTGATTTTCCATTTTCCAATGTACCTTTTTACATCAGCTGTATTTACAATTGAATTGAGCCACAAAGGTTTTAGGTACAAGAGTAGCACAAAGGCTGATACATATGCTAAAGGAAGAGAGACTAAGCTCCACCTTTAGAGAATAAACGTGCGCTCGAGTATAGGGGGAGTTATTTAGTGGCGAAGTGTAGCACTTAAACATGTGAGTGAACATGGTGAGTTAGGATTGGAACTTATCTAATGCTCTAGCTGGTAGCAAGGAAGAAGCAGTTGTCAGACGAGTTTTTGAAATTCATTTGAATATACAGAAATATTATTTCTGTGAAGAAAGCCATTGGATTTCTCTCACAATTTTGATATAATTCCTCCGCATCAATAAATACGTGGAACTTTCTCGTAAGTTTAGCTTATTTTGAACGAAACTTGAATATTTATTTGTATTTACATTTCCTCAGTCACAGTGTCAAATTTTCACTCCTTCGTATATGTTATTGTGCAGTTGTTTGTAAGTGCGTAATTTTTCTGCAGTCCTTTTGTTCTTGTGGACCCTTTTGTTGTGTAATGAGGATTGTAGTTAAAAATCATTTTGTTCTTCCAATTACTGATTGTCTAGTTTTTTTACTAGTAAATCCACGATTTTAATTGAATTTACGGCAGAAATATTTGAGAGCCATTTTTACATGTTGAATTAAATAATTATTATTGTTCTTTTTGAAGCTATTCTGATGAAAGGGGAAAATGAATTATGAGGATGACTGAAGTAATTAATGGATATTGAGTTCGTTGGTGGGTGGTTACATTGTTTTTTGCATTGTGAGTTGATGTTTTTCTTATTATCATTGCAGGTGCAGTGTGACTCTACAGTGATAACTGTGAAAATGGCTCGGTGGAGTTATCTAATTGTAGCTGTGTATGTCCTTCTTGCTGTCGGTTATGGTGAGTTTTTTTGTGATCGATTTGGGATATTATGGAAGAGTGAAGAGTGCATATATAATGAGTGCCGGGATTGAAAATCAAAGGGTGGAAAGATGCAGAAATTATGGGGGTTGTGGGATTGAGAGGAAGAATAATAATTATCAGTTTAATTACTGAGCTCATGTGCTAACCTCACAAAAGTTGAGAATTACATTTAAGAATAGCGATTGTGGGAATTTCTATTGGAAATTGCATGATTTGTGGATGGAAAAGTTAAGGATTATATTGGAGTTTCCTCGAGGCATGTACTAGTAAATTGTAGGAGACGTGAAAGTGCTTGGATTTGGAACTTTGGGAAATTAGGCTTGAAATTGAGGTTTTGGTATGATGGAAATGGGATGACAATTGCATGGGTCAACATGAACAATGAGTGACACATTAGTAAGTGTCTAGAAGAAGTCAGTGATGATAAAAGGTTTTGTGCAGTTTACAAGCAAAAGTCAAACGGTACTTTTATGTAATTAAAGGAGGGCAATTACGAAGACTTAGAGTTTATTAACTCTGAGTCCAGAAATGAGTAACCTTCACCTTTTGGACTAAAATTGGTTTATGGAATGTTACAGCTTGCTTCTGGCTTCTATTATGTGTTTTTGCTCCAAGTAAATATGGTTAATGTAAATGGAATGTATATAGCATAAAGAAGTTAGCGTTGTTTCAAGCTACTTAATACTTGAATATAAATGAAAAAAATACGTAAATGCATTTTTTCAACTTACACATAGTAGCTGAGCTGTGGTCTTAATTTAATTTATGAATGACGTCATTTGGGGAGGAAACTAGATGATTTGCTTCATTTACTTAGGGTTTGTTCATGTATATTAGGGACCAGTGCAGTTCTGAATTATTTACCCAAAAGCATCCCCGTATTCGATTGCAATGCTCATTCGCTGAATATTTGCATGGTGCAAGTTTCTAAATTGCTCAGTATTTTTACGAAGATGTACACGCTATTCTTACTTTGAATAATCGGAAAGAATGTATTAGTGGCTAATCGGTACACTTAGCGTATGCGAATCTTTACTCGGGAAATATTTTGCCCATAAAATATTACATGTTCCGCAATTGCCCATTGAGATTTCGAGACCCTTTTCGAGTTAAAGTTTTTTCCGTTCAAGATTTTAATTCACACCCATTTGCTACAATGTACTGTCAGAATGTTTAGTTGACGTCTGGATGTAAATGGGGGTGAACTGTTTTAATAGCAGCAATTTTATGGGAAGATTGCAAGATTTCAGTGCAAATGCTTGAATAATTATGTTTAAGTCGTAGGTCAGCAACCAGGAAACATAGCATCGTAAACTTCGACTATTATATTATAAAGAATAAAATAATAGGGCGTATTTCTTACTAGAAAATCTTGGTAAAGCCTCGTATTTAAAGATTGGGAATGCGTGAATAAGCGTGCTACATCCTGGACGAATTTTTTAATTTAGTATTGAGAAAATGTGTTTTGATTTGAATTGGATTCAGAATTTTGAACCGATGCAGTTCGAAAATAATGTATAGTGCGACTCCTGCTTGGTAACAAAAGCTTTATACTTTATGCCAGTCACTTTTTACTGCGTCTGGTAATTGTGCAGTTTCATTGTACTTTATGATCGTATAGGCACTTCGCAGCACATTATATTCGTTCTCAAATGAATCGATAAAACTACGTCGTCGTTGTGGTTGTGATTTAATCTGTCATGTGAATGATGTGAGTAAACAATTACCACTTGCTGCTGAATAGTATCATATACCTGTTTCCTTCGAACGAGATGTACGTATTTTTGAACAAACGTCAGTTTATTTCTTGTTCTTCCTACAAAATTATTCCTTTTTTATGCTTCTAATTATTTTTGTGCTATTGAACGGTAACTTTGTTTTAACATACACTCATTGACAGGCATATTGTTCTCTGTTTAGAATGATAGTACCGCATTCTGCCTAAGGGATGTTGACTCGTGTTCTCTTTAATGAAGACAAAGACAACAAGAGAAGTGTGTGTTGCAGCACAACTTTTCCAGTCGAAGTTGAAAATGTAATAACAGAACTATCCAACAAATTTTGAAAGTTGTAATAATTGTAAATGGATATATCAGTCAGCTTAGGTATTATTTTCTCTTACATAAGGACAAGCCAATCCATACATTTTACATGCTTTGATGATGATTCATTCAGCAGTCAGTATTTAATAAGGTAGCAGCAGTCAGTCAGCTATATCTTATCACTCTTGGTGTACGCTTAACGCCAAGTACATAAAAACTCATAAGACAGAATTAAATTATAAATGAGAAATAACATCCTTGGGAAGTTTCTGAGTAATCTACCCTTCGTACCTCGATAGATTGAGTAAAAATGGCTGTGCTCTAGCGCTTGCCTTGCAGAAATCCTGTACTTTGGATGGAAAATTTCTGAACCATCATGCATAGTTTTTTCATTGGTCGCATAAACATTTAATAGGATGGACGCTTATGTGCCTCTTTTTAAGGCTTTCAAATGCAGGCATAGTTATTTGCATAAATCATAAATATTTTCCACGAAATCAGTAGTAATACAGGGAAGGCGCTATCACGAACCCTTATTTTAATCTAATAAGAACTGAATGGTGCCTCAAGTTTTAGCAGTTTAACGCTTTTAACATTTAATTTAATCTGCAAGTACTAATTTGAAGGGTTGAAAGTTTTCGCATGGCCATCAACAGTGTGAACAGTGAACAACGACACATTTATTGGTGAAAAAATGTATTAATAGTGTTTGCATTGAGGAAACAACTGAGGCATTGAGGACACACTGTTTCGAATTAGCGTCCATGTATGATCTGGAAGTGTACCCTGTTATTTCACCATGAGGGCATTGAGTCGGCCGATTACTAAAAGTCTGGGTTCTGACTAGTGGTCAGTAGCTGGAAATAAAACACTTAGTTTCCCCATTTACGTCAAGTCTGGATCCCTCTGGTCTTGCCAGCATGAAGATGAAGTAAAGGCTAAAAGCTATGTGATTAAATAATTAGTACTCCCAGATGATGATGAATATTTTAAAATTATTAATGAATCGGCAGTATGACATGACTCTGGTACTTATTTATGATGGCCCAGAAATTAATTGAATGCTCAAGGTTGACGAAACCAATTTTTTGACCCATGAGCGATAGGATGTTATAAGTTGTAGTGACTGAATACTGAAGGAAGGCATATTAATTTTTATCCTTCTGGATTGCCTTGTGGCCGTGTTATTGCCCTATTTGCTCAATAAATTCAAGAAACAGTAATACAAATTTAATTATGGGATCACCACATTACTCGTGTGCAGAAGATGAGCATATCATGAGCATGCCATGAAGTTCCCAACGAATCATTCTTTTGGCTCAGAATATTTTATATGTTGGTTAACTAAATACCAACGGACATTTTCAGTTTGTTAATTAGGTTGTAGACCACTTCTAGCTTGGAAATTGCTGGAAACATAATATGTATGTATTAATGAGAACTTTACAAGGTCTGTCGCTGACATCTTAAAACTACCTGTCTCTAGGGATTTTACTGGATTTTGAGCATGCCTTTCTGTCACAATAATCACATGTAAATTCATTCGTGTTTTTTTCGAAAGAGAATAATGGTAATTCCAGACTTTAACGGCAATTTCAAGTATAGTGCAGTACCAGCAGTAGCAGTATTTGCAGATTTACATTTCTATTTACACTTCTAAGGAATAACATGCAGTCATTACGTATACTGAAGTCAGATATATTTTTATTGCTGACCAGTATTGTGCAACAAGGGCTTTGTGGGTGTTAGAGCTTACAAATTCTTTCTTGGGATTGAAAGGAGTCTGAGTCTGGATTGTAGGGGCCGTAACATTATATTTCCGAACCCATTTATTCCATGTAAAGTTTTCCTAAGTGGGAACTTGGTTATGTCGCAGAGTTGTTGTTTTCAGGAAATCCTATATGGAAGAAATATCAACGTTATTGGTTCTTAAAGTTTACTTTGGACTGATTTAACATCAGATTGAAACTAATTATTACATTTTATGTCGTATCACATGCTCTTACTGATAATGTATCCCCACCCTGTAAACAAGTAACTTGTTTAAAGGTTTATTGTCATGCGATTTTGATTGAACTGAATGATTCCCAACTGGAGTAATAGTCATCTATTTAAACAGTAATTTTACATTGAAGTTGTTTATTCGATGCTCTGTTTTTGTTAGCGTCAAAGATTAAGATATTCTAGTGTTTTCATTGTGGTTTCGTCACAAAGCGTCCTTAAATTCATTGTTCAATTGCTGTTGATCAGCTTGGTTTAAACACTTGGTTTAAACACATACGTGTAGGAAGCTTCCCTTGGATACTTTTGAGCAGAGGGTGTGCCTTAACAACGCTTCCCAAAAGCCAGTGATTACAAAGCCTAAAAAATAATTTATTATGTGAGATAAAACGAAAAGTATGTATATAAGCGTTTTCCCGCGTTTTTACAGTAAGCTTCTTTAAATAGAAACAGAATAAACTTGTTTTATTTTCGTGACTAAGTTTCTATTCATTTTTAGTAAACTTTTATATGGTAAATAATAATAGAATGGCTAACAGTTGTTAAACGCGAAGCTAGAAGTAAATAAATACGCGTAAATGATCCAAGTGCGGAATGTACGTCTGGGGCTTCTAGGCCTGTGGCTCATTTTTTCCTGTAGGGTTGAAATCCGTTTGATTAGGTTAAGGAAAATTTTAGCCCGAGTCTCTGCAAGTTAAAATTCGCAGATGTAGGAGGCTTATGATATTCTAATGTTTTAGGAATTTACAAACAGTTTTGTGTATATGTGTAGAATTTTATTTGAGTTGTTCTTACTTCATCGAAAAAAAATTGTCAATAACAACAGTCAAATATCCTTGACCTTTAATTGTGTTTACTTGTAAACTCTGAGTCGTTGAGAATAAAAAAAATCTGCTGACATTTGATTTGTGTCGAAATCTTTAATACTATATAAAGCTAATTATTACGTTGTGTAGCGCAAGAAGAATCGGTGACAGGAACTGCCGCTGTCGCCGACAGCAATACTACTACAACAACGCCTACTACAACCACCGCACCCTCGACAACAACTATAACTACCGCACCAACAACAACTACGAATGCAACCACTACTAAAGCAACTACAACGACGAAAACTACAACTACAACGACGAAAACTACAACTACAACCCCATCAACTACCTCAACTACGGCAGCCTCTACTACAACGGGTAAACCAGAACCACAACCCGATTGGCCAAGGAATATCGGGAGATGGTTTGTAAATGGTACTGACACCAAGGCAAACGTTACTTGTCTTGCATTCTCGGCCGCTATGCAAATTGATGTAGTGAACAAGGTAAACAGCTGTGTCATTGAATAATGCTCTTGGTAAAGCTTGACTAACATCATTTTTTGAATAACATTTTTCCTTGTGGTTGCAGTCGAAAACTGCCCACGTGGTTGTACCAACAAACGCAAAATCGAGTGGAACTTGCGGAGAAAACGAAGTTACCATTGTAATCACCTGGGAGAGCAATTCAGTAAAACTCACCTTCGCCAAGAATGTTACGACTGAAAAATCAGCACTGAGGGATATAAGTGTGGATGTTACAGTTCCAAATGGTAAGTTAGTTCTAGCTACCAGATCTTGTTTGTCATGCTTCATGTTGCAAATGATTTGTGAATCGCCTTTAATATTTAAAAAAATCCATAACCGAATGTGTTCCGTACCTACAGAAATGTTTTGAAACAATTCCGTTTGGAATGCGCTGTTGCTAAATTAGATAAGATTAAAGTAGTTTGTGAAATCGGATCACTTTTATTTCTCAGAACCCGAAATTAACACCAATCTATCGGGACAAACCTTGTTTGAAGCTCCAGCTAATAGATCCTACAAATGCACTAAAGAAACAAGTGTGAAGCTGACGGATACAAATGTCGAACTTAAAGTAGCCAGCCTACAAGTTGAGGCATTCCGTGTAACTCCTTTTGAAAATTACAGTTCAGGTATGTAGCTCCATTCTGAATTTTTGGTTTTCTACTTCGTGTACTACGCATACCGGGTTAATCCATATTGCTAAGGATACTGATTAATTGTACTTGGGCGATGAATGTATTGTTGAATTCCGAGTTTTTATTTATTTCAGCAACGGAATGTGCAATCGACGATGTATCGCCCGTGGTCCCATTAGCTGTCGGAATTTCCTTGGCTGTGTTAGTTGTAATTGTTCTTATCGCTTACTTGATTGGTCGCAGTCGATCTCGTGCAAGAGGCTACCAAAGCGTGTAAGATCAGTCTGGACTGGCGAAGAATAATAATATGAGCAGGTCGGATAAAATGACTTTACTTGATTATGTTAAAGAAAAATTGTCGTGTTTTGAAACTAAATAGTAACTAGAATGTAACTATTTAGATGTATTGATTGTGTGCGGATAGAATATATAGTGATTGATTACCAACTGGTAAAATGTAAACGTAGGATTTGTCTCGTCAGTTTTGTCTACAGAGTTTAGCAGTTACAGAAATTACTTGTTTCTTCTTTTAGTATTATAGAAGGCAAGAGTTTTCCACCACGCTGATACTGTTAAATTATTGTCTGTGAAATTATTTATATAGAATATTGCTGAAAAGGTGTGATATGATTTTCATTTGAATTTATGCACCTGGTGCATTAAGCATCGTAATGTGATGGTAGTGGTAACTGATTTTTCGAAAAAAACAAGTGAAATTTAATTTAAAAATATGATCGTAAAATACAGCCTATATTATCCTCTACCATTCTTGGTAGTATGATAGCGTTATGTAGAGACAAGTTTTTGGTATTAATTAGGATGCTGTTTTCGAAGGTGGAGATAGTAACACAGTAAAATCGTCGATTTTTAACTGTCAGAACTGTCCGAATATTATTGCTGTGCGATTGCAGAGCATGTAAGTTTCACATGAGCTCGAGCTAAATGCATTATTGATAGAATGACAAAGTAAAAAGAGTATCACTCACATTATAAGATTTTGATAAACAGGATGGAGCATTGGAGCAATAACTAACTCATTTTATAATCTTGTAATTTCTACAACGTTGTAGGTTTTAAATTTTAATATATTGGGGGGGAAAATTAATAGTTTGAAAAGCCAATTATTGTATTGGTGTATTTACAGCTAGCGGATTACTACAGCAAATGTCGTTGACGTCGCAGTTCCTTTAATGTAATAAATTCATCTACTCTAATAACTAGACACAATTTCGGTTTTGAAAGAGACTTAGTAAGAGCACATTTAAGTTGGGAGGGTGATCTAATTTAGTATTTGATGTCCTGGTAAGAATAATATGTGCTCGAAGTCGTACACCAACAGAAGTAAACGATGGAATAAAATTACCCTCATTGGATATGAAGCGGATGAATCGGAAGACATTTACATTAATTATTAAAATGTTCCGAAATAATTATTATTGGATAAGATTTCACTTTGTATTTGCTCAGTTGTAATGTATTTCCAATATAATATTAACTTTAAGTATGAGAACGGCTGAGAAGATAAAATTATTGTTTATTCTGATTACACTACTTATCCCTCCAAATTTGTACGTTAAATTTAGTCATCCATTGTATTTCTATGATTGCCATTTATTTAATAATAATTGTTAATAAAGTATACATATTATAGGTACATGTGTGACGACAAAATAATTGATATAATTTATTTGAGCAAACTGTTTTTTCGTCGTTTGAATTTACAGCTTTTCGTTGCAGCTTGTTGCATACGATGCCCCAGTTTGTTGAGGGTTCGGGTACTTAACTGCCAACGGAAACTTTATATCTTTAAGGCCGCGCTTCCATACAATGAACTTTTGATTATGTATTCATCTATATCCTATATGTCTGGTGTACATAAGTAACTACCCTTCTATTGCCCACGTTACAACCTGTCTGCCCGGACTGTTAGTACTAATTCAAAAACTCAATAGATATTGCTATTAGCAGTGAGTAGTAAGTATGCTTAATTCATTAACAGTTGAACAACCAGTGGTATAACCATTGCCGTTATCCTGCACCAATAATAAAATCACATGTGCTATTTTAATAATAATAATAAATATTGTAGGTTTGCGTATTAAGACTTGATTTCACCATCCACATCTTTGGCTCCGTTTATCCTTATCCATTTGAAATGGATTTTCTCGACGTGAAATATTAATCGCTGCGAGAGTATTCGTGTTCAACAGGGGTTTCAGCAAACGCTGACCGCCTTATTGAACCTTTTTGGCACGCCACGCCATAAGGTAGAAGTAAGTTTTTGGGCTTAGCAATCTGAGTGCAATCGCAACTCGAGGCAAAAAGCTGCAGATCAATAGTTCCTTGGAACCATTTCTGACAGCTTTGAATATCTGCTCTGCGACGTAGTCTGGAGTGTAACCATTCTCTGTAGTCGAATCCATTTGGTTATGACGCTCTCCACTTCCAGTCAAAGCATTTACTGACAGATTAGTGTTCACATAACCAGGATGCACAATCGTCACATTAACTCCAGACGAGCTTAGTTCGGCACGAAGGCTATCTGCTAGAGCTTGCATAGCGTGCTTTGATGCAGAGTATGCTGATCTATCAAATAAAACCAACAAAAATTAGCATTTGCGTCATTTTCATGGCTGCAATAGGTTATATGTTATATACATACCTGAACGGAAGTGCTATCTTCCCTTGCACGCTGCTTACAAAAACAATACTTCCAGAGTTCTTCTCTACCATCCCTCTGGCGATTTCTGAGCATTTAATGATTACAAATTATAATCCACTATAATAACACCATCCACAACTACAGCATAAAATCCTCAAAATATTCTACGCATCCAGTAATTACCACGAGTGATGCTCAATGTGCCGAAATAATTTATGTCCATAATCTTCCGGTGAACTTCCATTGTTGTGTCTAGCACTGTTCCACGATTGCTTATTCCTGCATTATTTATCAAAATATCCACATGGCCATATATTTCAACTGCTGATTGGCACTTCGCTGGAATACTACTCAACGATCCCAAGTCCAGTTCAAGTACTGCTGGTACATGAACGACTCCGCTCTACACAAAATAAAGAGTTCAAAAGAACAAATTAAAACACCTCGTGTAGTCACAAAATACCAACAAATAATAGTGTAATTAACTTCATCTTTCAAAATATGAAATAACACCCCTGAATGTTACACCCACCGTTCGTAATCTAACAAGATCATTTTTAACCCTCTCAAGTTCGTCTTTTCGTCTGGAGGCAAGAATAAGCCGGCACCCTGCCTGATAAAAATATTTTGCCAAGCTCTCACCAATTCCTGAGGATGCTCCAGTTATCAATACCACCTGAACAACACAAAATAATATTTTTCAATAACTTTCTGAATACACTCTACTTTCCCACTCCAACATCCAACATGTATCAAATAAAGGTTCCCACTTTATCCATAAATTTATAATAAAGGAATCATGCAAAACTCCAAATCCCTAGAAATCATTTAAATAAAAAATAATGCATAATCATTCTTCAACATGCCTTTCCTTCCAAACTCCTTCGGTTGATTCCCGTCACTTCTTTCACATGAGACACTGTTTCCTGCATGAAGAGCAAAGGAATTGACACAGGAAGTAATAAATACGACAGAATATTTCTAGCTTGACCTAAAAATTCATCCGCCAACTTGTTGACATTCTCACGATCCAAGTTTACCTCAAACATTTTCCCTCAAAAGTATCTGCAATTTTAAATACACACAAAACCATTGAAATATTTATTATTACATTTATTCTCAAATTCTATCATTACATAAATTCAGTAGAAAAATAATCAAAATTAAATTAATTCCTACATACAAATAAATAATTACCTTGTCCTACTCACCTTGAATCTAAATTATTAGAAGAAAAAAAAATGAATGGGAAAGGAGAGAGAAATGGCGACTCTGTCAAATGGTCAAGATGAAAGATGAATCATAATGTTCATGAATCAGTGAAAAAAATAAGCTTCGCGCCCCAATTTATCAGTGACTGAGAACACTCTCTTACTGGCTCAGGGAAATCACCGCACTCCCAGTAAAATATGTTCGTCAGTTCCCGGTTTTGTAGTTTAAACAAAATTTCCATATGACATATTTGTACTTGTACTTGCATTGCACATGTATAAACATCATAATTCCTTTGTTCTTCTCCCGCCCAAGACTTCCGATTGAGTTTATGAGACTGAAGATTGGCCGTCGTATAATCTGCTACGATCCCCTCGTCTATGAAGCTCCTAGCTAAACTTTTTTTATGCAGTTTATTACACGAAGAAGGAACGTTCCTGATTGACAAAGTGTCTGGTCGAGTCGACGCACGAAAACCAACGTTTTTTGTATGCTGAACTATGAAAAAGAATTTCAATAAATCAGAACAACGTTGCATGGAAATTTGTGTGGCTAAAATAGGGTGACAGGATCAGTGCGGGAGGTCCGGAGTAAAAAGTGTGGCAATTTGAGAAATACATTTTTGAGAGTTTTTTTGGTGTACAAAAATTTTATAATATGGGCGCAAAAGAGATGCGATAGGTTCAAAAATTGCGGTTACTTCCTGGGTTGGGGTTTAACCAAAATTTTGTGTCGTAAGTAATTAAGTATATTTCACAGGCCAAATAATTTTGGATGCTAGATTTCTTCTTGCGAATTTTCTGGCAAAGGAATTAATTGTTTTCCCATTTAGTCCATGTTTAAGAAATCGACTTCCAGCATTTGAGGTGTAAAAAAATTGCAAAAAGATGTAGTTTTGTTCAATGATTCAATGTTCAAAAAAATCCTTATACGATAATATTTTGCACCTCTTAGACTTTTGGCGGAAAATGAAAATTCCGTTTTTGATGGTTTTCTTTTCCTTGTCTTTTTCGGTTTTATTCGCAGAAGTTTTAAAAATGACCGAAAAGTTTTTACGGTATAAAGTATAATGCCCAAAAAGTATTAATACTCACGAGAAAGTTTTTTAGAAACTGTTCAAAGCTTTTACACTGACGGAAATTGTTCTATTGTGGATGGCCAAAACGTTTTGTACAGGCAGAGAAGTTTTAATATTGCCCGAAGAGTTGCTACAATGCAATGCCTACAATGTTTTTACATACGCTGCACTGATTTACTACTTTACTACATACCTAAAGGATATTGCCCTAAAAGTTTTTATACTGTCTATATGCTTAGTTTTAATACTGTCTGAAAATTTTTTTTACTGCCCATTACCCTACAAGTTTTTATAATACTAGGAAGGATTTTATATTGCCCGACAAGTTTTTACAATGCGTACTTAATTATTGACCGCAGAGATATTGAACCAAACGAAAAATGGCAAAATCATCCAACTAATAAATGAGTCAGGACATTATATTTCAAATGCATTGAGGACTAACAATAAGTATGTAATTACACGCATGACTAAATTTGCTGTCAAAGTCAAAAGGCTGTATAAGAGGTGATGGCGATTCTGTGTTATCAGTGCGAGCTTATTGTTGGCTTGTTGGTTTAATTATCTAGCAGGGATGGGAAATCGGAAAAATATGAATTAAAATTCGAATTAAAATATTTTTTCCATTGAATTCCGATTTTCGA